>JAWZTD010000001.1:7448234-7713277 GCA_035221335.1 Echites panduratus | reverse complement strand
TTAAATTTGAATTCAATTCTCTGTGGGTTCGACCCTACTTGCCCTACTGCATAGTTTGGTAATTAGGTTTAATTTGCATGTGTTGCGACGCGCACGGTCAATCACAAGAGACGACTTTGATGAAATGGCTACCCTCCAAAAGCATCTTGTAACCGAGTTTGAGTTGAAAGACCTTGCCTAAGGTATTTTTTGGGCATCGAAATCTCAAGATCCAAACAAGGTATTTATTTGTCACAACGAAAGCACGTGTTAGATCTTCTAACTGAAGTAGGCATGCTAGATTGTAAACCAGCAGATACTCCCATTGAGGTGAATCATAAGCTAGCATGCCATGATGGTCAAGCTCCGGTTAACAAAGAAATGTATCAGCGGTTGGTGGGCAAGTTAATTTATTTGTCACATACAAGGCAAAACATAGCTTATGCAGTGAGCATTATGAGCTAATTTATGCATGCACCAAGTGAAGATCACATGACTGTAGTCTACCGAATCTTGAGGTATTTGAAGTTAGCTCCGGGGAATGGCTTGTTATTCAAAAAAGCGGAAAACTTGGAGATCACTGGCTATACAGATGCGGATTGGGTTGGGGACCAAACTGTTAGACGATCTACCTCAGGCATTTTACTTTTCTTGGAGGAAACCTCATCACTTGGAGAAGCAAGAAACAAAAAGTGGTGGTATTATCCAGTGCGGAGGCAGAATTTCGAGGAATGGCACATGGGGTTTGTGAATTATTATGGATAAAATGTGTTCTAAGAGACTTCTGGATAAGACATTCTAAACCAATGGTATTATACTGTGATAACAAGGAGGCTATTACAATTGCAAATAACCTGGTGCAACATGATCGGACAAAGAATGTAGAGGTAGACTGCAACTTTCTTCAACATCACTTGAATAAGCATACAGTGTGTTTTTCGTTTGTTATGTCTCAAGATCAGCTTGCTGAAATTCTCACAAAAGCAATATCCGGAAAGAATCTCTACGACTCACTTGACAAGTTGGGTATGATCGACATATTCACACCAACTTGAGGGGGAGTGTTGGAGTGAGAGAAATCCAAGGCAAGACTCTATGAGATAATTGTAAGATATTTGGTATTGATTACATGTGATCCTGTAATGCATATAAGTAAGTATAATATTGACTATTATATTAGTTACTACTTCTAGATATGATTGTGATTATTTATGTAGTTTTTAGATTGATTGGTAGTTGCCTATATGATATTGTTACCATTTTTTTTGGTATCTATATATCCATATAATTCATTGTGAATAATTGAACAGATTAATTTTATTCTTTCAAACTCTAAAATTCTATAGAGTCCATGCTACCAAAAGCATCCAGGTTGAGGATCCAAATTTTAGTTTTCAAATCATCCTTACTGAATCAAGACTTGAAAAAATAAAACAGAAATCTCAAGATGGGTAATCAGGAAATCTTGGAGTATGTATAGATTCCACAGCATGAGATCTGTAAAGCTGCTGTAGGTGATTCGAACTCAAAACCTTCTCCATAAGAGAGAGTTAAGTATAAGGTGTAAGTCAACTTAACCAACACACAATCGTCTAATGCTTAGGATTTTGAAATATGTAAGTCTTGCCTTGGTTTGAAGTTTCTTCAGTTCCCTCTCTTTATTTATGGACAATATTTTGAGCAATGTCTTTTGATTAAGACTTTTGAGTCTGCCTAACCTTTGGGGAAAAAAGAGAAGAAAAAAAAAAAAAGGTTGTCTTGACTTTTTTGAGGCCTCTAAAAAGGTGTTTGGGCATTTTGTTTTGGATGGATTAGAACGGGTCAATGCCTCATCACATGTCATGAACCTATAGTTCCAATAGTTGAAGACTCGCAGGAGGGCATTGCATTTGACATTTTCTCCATGATTCATAATTTAATAATTGAGCTGTAATTAAATGAGTTAATTTTATAATTAAATAATATTTATTATATATAAAAATATAATAAAATATTATAATTTATTTTTAAATAAATAATATATATTCATAAAATAAATAAGAAGAACATGAGATGATATACATAAAAACCTAAAAATATATAAAAAGCTTATAAAAATAAACCTCTCATCTTTCATTAAAATTAATAATCCTAAAGATAGAAAATTATAAAACTTGTAAATAATAATATTTTTAAAATCGGATCAAATATCAAATAAAAAAAATTAATGATTTAAGATTTAATAATAACATGAGTAGTTAGATTGGTATTATTATAATTAAAATAAATTACATTATAACCTAAAATGTATTAAATTTATTTCATTTTAGGATTAAAAATTAAAGAGATAAAAATATACTTACTCAAAAATAAAAAATTATGAAAAATTAAATAAATTGATGAAAAATAACTTAAATGATTATATTTCTTATGGCCCATCCGGTAATGGGCTTAGTGACTCCTTTTCTTGGCATCAAGGAAATGTTAGAGTCCAAGAAAGTAACTGGCCCTATGTGTAAAACCTTGTCGAGGGAGAGCGATACACCAAGAGGTCCAAAACAATTAAAAAAAAAAAAAAATTCAAAACCGTAGCTCTGATTTCTCCGGCTATCTTTCTTTATCCTACAGCGCTGCTTCCTTTCATTTCTATCTCATACAGAAAGTCAAAATCCTACACCGCCGCTTCCTCCTCATGTTCTAGTTGCCGATTACACCAGCTCCATCTCGACCTGCATGCATTTGAGGGCCTTCCATTTTTCTCCTTTATCTCCCCGTTGTTCTCAAGTTCTCTCTCTTTATTTTCTCAAAATTTAAATTTCAATGGAACTCCATAAGAGGCAATTAAAATTTTCCTTTGGAATTTTCAACAGCTTTGAAAGGTTTCGAAAGGCAATTATGGAACTACATTAGTAATTGCACCAATCACATATCAGTCTTAACGGCTAAATCTTACTTAGTTTAATAGTAGACTATAGCACTTGAGAAAAAAATATCTTGAATTAAAACTGGATGAAGGTAGATGGGAATCACTGTTATGGTTCTGTTGATTTGATATATGCCTTTAATGGTGAAATTAGAGCCATCAATCAATTTCCATTATGCTGATTCGAACGTGGAGACCGAAGAAAACACTTGGTTGGTGGAAGCAAAAGAGAATTCGTTATCAGAAGATTTAGGGTATGTAATTCTCTTTCTTCCCTATTATTTCCTAAAATTCAGCATGAAATCAAGCTCATCCCTTGGAAATGCTATAAATGATTCCCTTTTGGTAGTCATTAAGATGAGACCCCCCGGGTTAAAACGTAATCAAAACGATTAAAATCAGGTCAAACCTAGCGACATCAAGCAGACGAAAGATCTCACTTCTCCTGGACTGGACAAATGTGTAGAGAATATAGAAATCTCAGTCAGACCAAGAAATTTTAGACACAAACTGATCGAACGTACATGTGAAGCAATAATTTCTATGCTTCCTTAACAACAACTGCCTACTAATAATTGTGTGTAAATAATGTGGTCATGTTCTTTCTGTTGAAAGAAAGAATTAACATTAGCTTTCATATTTCCTTATGCATAATAGCTGCTGCATATATCGCCAATTGCTGTTAATTGCACGATTTCTCATTTATAGTTTAAATTTCTCATTTCTGTGTGAAATTTAAACTATAAATGAGAAACACACCCGTTTCAGGTGCAGTGCTGGCAACCACTATTATAGACTCACTGCCTATGTAATTACTTCTTCGGATTCAGATGTCAGTCGTTCAAAGATGAATACTTGATATCTAAATTAGTTTAAATTTTATTAAAATATTAATATGTTAGGTTAAAAATAAAAATAAATCAAACACTTTTGTTTTAGAAATTTAAAAAAAAAAGTCAGAATAGGTTTAAGTACATTCCATTCCGGCCAAGAAATATATTTTTAAAAAAATTAATAATCACATTAAAAAATATAATCACATGCTGAAGACACCTTATAATAAGTAGTGCTTCTAAGTCTCTAGCGAAATTGATTTTTATTTGTTAAGTTAACTATATGTTTTTTTTAAAAAAAGTTAAAATAAAATTTGTTAAAGTATTCTTATTTAATTTATTTTTTTATAAATTTATTTTTTAAAATAATTTTTTTAAAAAAGTTGACTGCTAGTGACTCAACTGAAGTTTCGTTATTCATTTATAACATTATCATTTACCAACAGTTAAAACTTAGATAAATGACTTAACTTCTCTACAAAAAATGATTAAAAATGTTTTATAAAAAAATTTTGTTTCAACATATTTTATAAACTAAAAAGTAAAAATATAAAGCAAACCTATGACTATTTGATCAAATTTTAAAATTTTCAAAATATATATTTTTAATAGATTTAAAAAAGATGGTTAATTTTCTATTTAAATTTTAACACACGTGCCCATTACAAAAGTTTTTTGTGTGTGTATATATATATATATATATATATTTATAGGATAATGATAGAAAAAAAAAATCGAAGATTGCTTTTATATTCTATTCAATTAACAAGAACTTGAAAAAGGAAATGAAGTTCAAATATGGATGCTTGAAATACTGAATTTAGAAATAGATTAAAAAAAAAATCCTCAAGAGACGCTATTGGGCCATCTAATCATTCCTCGGTCTATTTGGAGACAAACGGCAAGTGGAATATGGACCCTATGTCAATTTGCAATTCTATTTACACTTGTTTCCGGGAAGGCTTATTATATTCAAGACTATATGCATTGCGCCCATGGTATCAGCATTTTTTATTTGTGTTTGAGTATAGATGCACTCGCTATTGTGTAATGCTCACGAGTGTGTCAGTATATACATTAGCAAGTGCATCTAACAGAATTTGAACGGTAAATTTATCAGAAATTAAATAGTTTTTTTATCAATATTTCAATTCCGTCAAGTTTATCGTAGGGTTCCGTTAGGTGCACTCGTTAATGTGTATCGATACACTCACTAGCATTACTATATATATATATATATATACACACACACAAGAAATGCTATTATATATTTACACAAGAAATATTATTATGGACAACAGAATTTTTATTAAGTTTTTAACGACCAAATTCAATGATTAACTATCTATTTTTTTATAAAATAATAAAAATTAATCAAGTATCTCTAGTTTTAGTTTGTTTTTTTATGGTTTAATTTTTATAAAATATTTTTAAAAAATTTTTATAAAAGAATTTACTTTTTCTTTAAAAAAAGAATGATAATGGACCGTTAAATATTTAAAAGAGTTCAAAACTTCTCTGACCATAAAAACATTTCTCTTATATATATATATATATAATTTTTCTTTCTTGCAGTGCAATCATTTGAGTTTTGGATCCACCGTTAAGTATTGAAATTAAAAGTCAAGAGATCAAAATGTATACCCATAACAATATTACCCTATAACCTTGAACTTCGGACAAGTATCAAGAAAATGACATCAAACTTTAAAATTGCTATGCTATAATTTTCAACTTTAAAGATTTGAAGATTTTTGGGATGTTGAAATTTTTTGAGATCTTTTAACTTAATATCCATTTCGTACCAAAGATTATGATAAAACAATTATAAAATTTGAAGTTATTTCCTAGTCGAAAGTTCAAAGTTACATAATTATTTATAGTAATTTTACCTTCTCTCTCTCTTTTTTTTTTTTTAATATCTTCTTTACATATTTTCTGATAAAGATCAAGTTTTTAAAAGATTCATTATATTCCTTTGGGAGTTTATTAATAAAATATGTTTGTAAAAACATGCATGTATATTTATTATTATTTATATAAATATGGAATAAAAATATGGTAGAAGGTTAGAACCCATTTATAAGCTTACACTCTTTTATTTTTAATTGAATTTTTTTTTAATTTCGAGGTGCATATGCTTTCTCGTTCAATAGAGAAATGGTATTTGCAGTATACTTTGATCACTAAAAGTATGATTCTTGTATTTTCTCTAATTGCCTCTTGGAGTATAGATTAGTTAATGATGAAAGGCTAAAGTGCATCAGATCTTTTACATTATTTTCTACACTATCTTCAATATTATTAATTAAAAAAATATACATGTCTTTTAATTCTTTTATATGTATTTTATAATTAAAATGATAAATTAAATTCTAAAGATACTTGAATTAATTTAAAACACTCTTATTATTTTAATTGCATTGTAAAAAAAATAATAAATAAGATCCCAAGGCACAAAAGTAAATTCTGCTAATCCGTCACATGCGGGTGAGAATTCCTCCCACCCCGTGTAAGTAAGCACACTTAATTGGTAACCTTTCAAAGTTCATCACGTGATTTACATCCTACACCGCTCACAGGGCTGGGGATGAAGGAATTTTCATTTAAGTTTCAACCAGTGCTTTTAAAATTGGATTAAACACAAAATTAGGTAGATTAACCTGTTGGTTCAAAAGCCTACTCACAATCGAAATTGAAAAAGCTTGTTGTAGTTCATACAATTTGTACATTCCAACTGCTATAATGTTTTTGCTGTCACTCTCAGATCATTCATATACGAAATTACAACGAGCCAATCATATTTCTCGACATACTAATAAAAGAATTAAATTTCTCAAAAACCCCAAAGTGTTGTGTTTGTCTAACCACCAAATATAGTCATTCCTCAATTGTAACAAACCTAATCTTGAGTAAAAATATCCCCAATACTCTTTAGCAATCTTACAATCTCTAAATAAATGACAGTAAAACTCCACATTCGAAAAATAATGACATCTTGATACAGTGTGAAAACTCAGGCAGGCTAGTGAACTGTCTAATAAAAGAAATTTTTTATGCATTCTCCACATGAAGATTGACCAAGATAGTGGGATTTGTTTGTACCAAACCTTGAGCTCAATATCCGATGAACTATATTGAGCTACAATAAGTTGTAAACAAGAAGATAATTTGAAATCACCTGTACTCAACCGCTTCCAGATGAACTTGTTCTCCCCTCTTGCAGGTGTTGGTACTTTTATAATTTCATCAAACTATTTCTGGTAGAACCAGACACCCAAGTAAATTCACATTCCGGCCACTATTTTGCATGATTACCTCATAAACTTTTAGGGCTGAATGTCTAATCGAAGTGACCATATCGGATAATTTTCCTGTGAGTATCCTATCTTCATGCCAAAATGAGAGATTACCATTGTTTAATTGAATGTCAATCTGATTCTCAACTTGCGAAGCTATCCTTTTGAGTCTTGACCATTCTCTTGAACCTTTTGGGAAGAGAAGCACATCAATCTTAAAATGATATTTCCTTTTTAAATGTTGGGAACATAAAGAATCTCTTGTGTGAAATTGTCACCATAACTTATAATCATAAGCTATAATTAGAGAATTTAAAAATGAAATGTTGAGCCCACATTCCTCAAAAGACTTACAGATATGCCTCCATTTGCACCATTTTTTTACGTGGATCTAGATTAGAGGATCCCCAGAAAAATATTGCAAAGTTTCTCTCCAAATCCTCAATAACTTGTTTAGGTGAGTTTGAGATAGTTAGAGTATAGGTGATTGTAGAGGTTAAAACATACTTAAATATTTAAGGTAATTAAATGATTAGATTACCAGTTTGTTGAAGAATGAAGAATATATTTAAATATTTGAAATTAAGATAAATTTGGACTCAATTTTAAGTTTTTTAAAGAATCATCCATTTTGATATTGAACCCTTCCATTCATTATTTATTGATTCAACTTGCCGGTCACAAGTTGAATGAAAGAGAACAATATTTATATATAAAAAAAATGATAGGATGCTTCGAATCGAACCAGTTCAGGGTCCCACTGATCCGATTAACAAAAAAGTGATTTCAACCTTTAGTATTTTCACTAAAATATTATCCTTGACAAAATTATTTTTCTATTATTCTTTTTTCATATTTACTTTTTGGAATAAAATTAACTATGTTTCTTTTTATTCTTTTATTCTCTAAAATTGTTCTGGAGATTAACTCCTAAGAAAAATAGAACATTAGAGGGGAAAAGAAAAAAAAAAAAAAAGCTCAAAAATTTTTACTTAGTTGGATTTTTTAAAAATTTCTTTAGATTTTTACTTATCTTAAAATATCTATAGAAAACTTAAATAGATGAATGTAATTTTTAAATCGTTTAAAAGTCTTTTTAATTATCTTAAATAATTTTATAATCTAAAATTTTTTAATTATATAAAATGATGATTAATATCTTATATTACGAAACACGTAAAAAAAAAATTCTTAAACATGAATCAAAGCAGCTTTTTCGAGACCATTTACAGCCATATTCGAAGTAACTCGAACCACATATATCTTCCTTCAGGCTGCGGCTTCTGAAGGAACTGAACCGTACCCCGCAAGTACGTTATGTTAGTCCTTCTCAATCTGTCTGAAAGCATTAAATGCAACTACTATTTTAGCTAGTTTTGTAAATCTCTCTCTCTCTAAATCCTAAAACATAATTCGTTTTAAACTTTTTTATTTATTTTACAATATAAATTATTTTATAATTAATAATATATATTTTTAATTTTTTTACTTTTATTCTTTATTTATTATATAATTATTTTTAAATTTATAAAAAATAGTGATTAATGCTTTATATTTTCAAATGGAGTAATATATTTGCTTATAGAATTTGTTTTGATAGATTTCCTTCATAAAAGTCATTTCCAATCAATTAATGCATACGTTTACTCATCACGGGGTCTATGGACAGTAGTATCTTCATCTCGAAGTGTAAGTAATTGCTTAGTGTATTTTTTTTTTCATAAATACTAAGAATATTTAAGTACAATAATATACTCCCTCGTTTTGAATTTAAATGTGGTTATTTATATCTTTAAGTTTTCTAGTGATAAATGTCACTTTTGAATCCTCTATTATATATTTGTATATATGTCACTCTTTATTATACTAGTAAAAAATTTAACAGTCTCTAGAAGATCCAGTATCATTAGAGTTTAGTTTTATCTGTTAATTTTTTTATTAGTATAATTGGGAGTAATACACAAACGTGTAATAGAATATCTAAAGCCATAAATGTCTCACCTCTTAAAGTAGATAAATTTTTTTACGCAATAAAAAACTAACATGTGTTCCAAAAAAATATATACCAGGGTTTTTTTATTAATTTTTTATTAGTATAATATGAAGTGATACATAAATGTATACTAGAATATCTAAAACTATAAATGTCTCATCTCTTAAAAGAGATAAATTTTTACTATCAAGACACACTAATAATCTCCTTAATTTTAATTAGGATTTACATAATTCTCTTATACAAAGGTTGTACTACTAATTATGTTAATAAGAATGAAAAGTTGGTAACTCTTGAAAAGTCAAATACAATCTATAATTGTTTATTAAGTCAAAATGGGACGTACAATTTTTTATGAGTGAGTGTATTATACTGAAAATACTATTATCTATAATTTATAACTATAAGTTTCTTGTTTCCTCAATAACTAAAGGAGAATATTAAATGAAATAAGACTAGAAGAATATCATAATTATTTGTTGATATATATATATATATATAATTACAAAAAGACTTATATTTGAATTTTTTTATAAAAAAGTTAGATTTTTATAAAGCATGTCCTTCCCTCACTATTTATAAATAATTAAAACAAACTTTTCTATCACTAATTATAAGTCACT
The DNA here is from genome assembly GCA_035221335.1 of Echites panduratus. NCBI lineage: Eukaryota > Viridiplantae > Streptophyta > Magnoliopsida > Gentianales > Apocynaceae > Echites > Echites panduratus. Next base: position 7,703,648 of record JAWZTD010000001.1, on the reverse strand, counting down.
GTTGTTAATTTATTAAGTATTTGATCATGTTTTATTCCTTATTACCCTTGTCTGAATTCTCTCTTCCCAAAACTCTTCTCCCTGGACCCTTTAGATCGTGCATAAAGAGCATTTTAGTTTTAAAAAAAAAATAAAAAGCATATTTTTAATTTTTGGAATTGATTTTAACTTTGTGTACAATGCTTATAATATGTTCACAAATGGAATTGATTTTAGAACTTTTATTTTGGGAGGAAGGAAAAATGTGAGGTTTTAGGGTCCTTGTTATTGGATTTATGGGACTTCATTGCAGGGTGCATGCTGATAGTGATTTCTTAATAAGAACCTGGAAATTTCCTCCTGCAACTTGTATAAATATATATTTATACAAGTTGCAGGAGGAAATTTCCAGGTTCTTATACACAGAGACACCGATAATCCCTTTTCTTAATCAGACACCGATAGTCCCATTTCTACATTCACATGACTGAAAATGTGTGTATATATAATGGTTCTTGAAAAAATAGAACATTCAATAGAGCTCAAAATGCGTGGTCAAATAGTTTGGACTTATGACATGTATAACACAAATTTTGAATTTAATTCAATCTTTTCTCGAACACCTTAAAAAAAAATAGAGCTTGAAATGTGGAGATACATTATAAATTCTTCAAATACAACAAAAAAAAAAAATTTTTAAATGTGATCAAAGGAGATCCATTTTTACACATACATGTTGAGTCACATTATGTCTCATGTCTCCCGCCATTCAAGGTCCATTATTTCCAAGAAAAAGGGAACGGAGAGATTCTATGATCGATCAAAGAAAAAATGAATTAAGGTTTTCAATAAGTCCTCTTAGGAAGACTTAATTTAGAAAACAAAGAATTAACTAATTAATTAATGAAGTTAATAATTATTTTAAGTCATGAGTTTGGAGTCATCAATCTTAGGATTGATATAATAGACCTTCTGTTTGTGTCGTCTCTTCAAGATTCTCTCCGCTTCAACCTCAAACAAGTTCTTCATCACTGCATCCGAAGCACTTTCAAGAAACTCCGGCCAGTCCCCGGTAGCGGTGTCAAATGTGAGACCCACAGTGAACTTGACCTCCTCCAGAGCCCTTCTAAATCTTTCAATTTCCTCCTGTGAGCACGTCCCGTTGTCCTTGACCCGAAGTTCCGAAGGCTTTACGTCGCAGAAAACGGGCACGACTTTCTTTCTCGCTTCCATCATTAACGACAACTCGTGCAGGCAGAAGTACGATTTACAATAATTCGGGGAGAGAACAGCGACGCTAACCTTGGATTGCTGAATTGCCACGTCAATTTTATCGAACAATTTGTCACCGGGCTTCATGTTCTTGCTGTCCAAGAATGGCCGTAACCCGATTCTCCTAAGGTGATCGTAAAGCAATCCGGCTACGTTTCTCTTGGTATCGATTCCCCGGTGGTTAATGAACACATCACAGGGAGGTCGTTGGTTAAGGGTTAAAACTGGGTTATTTCTATACTTGAAAATTTGATTGCAGACTTTCTTGGCTGAGGAGGCAGCTGCACGTTGCATGGCTGGCTGTTTTTAATTCAAGAAGGAGAAGAAAATATTTTGGTTTTCTTTTAAAAAGTAGAATAGAATTAGAAACAGAAGTAGAATAGAAGAGAATACGACAGGACAGGACACGAATTCTTTTGTTTGATCAAATTAGATTAGAGTAGGATCTCCTTGAAGATACAAAAGCTATATATAGAAGGTTGGAAATGGTCTAGTAAAACCCATTTCCCCCATATACTGTTTGATTTTGAAAGATGGAATTTTTCTGACATGTCTAAAAATCAGCTCATTGGACTTTAAGAAAATACCGGGTATTTAATTTTCTTGACGACATGTCTGAAAAAGAGTAAAAGGTTTTGAATATGATGACTCGCCCATTCCCAGTACTGGTAAGAGAGAGAGAGAGGGAGAGGTATTAGGGACAGCGAGACCGTTTAATCCTTCAAACACGTACAGTAAAATCAAGTTTTGGGGGGAATTTTAGCCGAAACTCGTTTATGGAGAAACTTTTCAAAAGACTTGTTTTTCTTCCTTTTAGGCCAAAAGGTTTCCTAATATAGTATAAATGTTTTTTTTTTATAGATTTAATTCATTTTTTTTTCTAAATGATTTTTCCAATATTTCTGCTGTTAATTTCAAAGTTGATTAAATTTGTGACTTTTCTTTATATATATATAAATGCACCTTTTTGATCCTACGAGGTTTTTTTTTTCTTCTAATCTTTCAAACTTCTCATAAGAAGTATTTTAATTCGATCGGCTCTAGTAATAGGTTCTAATTAATAATATTATTATTATTATTATTATTCCCTAATTCTTCTTTCAATTGTGTAGTGGAGGTGTGGTGGTCTCTGTTTTACTAGTCAAAATTTCAACAAGTATACATATCAAGTCAGAAAACTAAAAAGACACTTATATTGATCGATCTTATATGTTATTCAAATTTCGGTCTCTTTTATTTTTCTTCTTCTTTTCCTTTAATGTGACTGCAGTTTAATGGTTTGAAATTTTAAACAAGGCAAAGTAATTTTTGTTTCTTCTAAAATTCAGAAGAAAAAAGAAAAGAGAATAGTTTAAGAAAGTTCTTGACCATTGTTGCTCGCTTTAGTTAAATTTATATTTGTCAAAGATATTTTTTTTCTTTAAATTAAAGCCAAAGATAAATTTTTATATATAGTAATAAACTAAATTATGTAATGTAAGTAAATTATTAAGAGAAATAAATAATTGTAGGTCATGAGAATTTAAAGTCATTCGGTCTAAATGACCAAACAATATTGACGCAAAAAAAGAGAAAAAGAAAAAGAAAACCTCTACAAATAACAAATCAACAAAAGTAATATATACGAGGAAATTTTCAACTCCTCTATACATTTGCTTGATGAAATTAACCGTACAGTGAGACTGAATGTGCTACAATCACATGAAGAGGAAAGAAGCAGAAGAAGAGGAATAAAAAAAAAAAGGGGTAAGATAATTTATATAAAAAAATGATTGTGTGAAAATATATTTTAACATGCAGATAGTCAGTGATTTTTTTCTTTTCATTTTTATATAAAGCCTGCAACGATTATTTATGGATGTTTACAGAACTAATCCAAGAGGGTGTTAGTAGAATTCGAACTCGAGACTTACAGTCTAAGTACTCACCACTCCACCCAATAGATTGTGGACAAGATAGTGATTACTTGATTGTCAATAATTATTAATCTTCCATTACCAAATAATTAGTACCCCTTTGCAAATAAGTATTCATATTTTCATTTTAAATCATTCCGAATTCAACTTTTCATTTCCAAATTTAATAAAAAAATTATTAAGAAATTTGCGTTCGCTTTTGATGGCTAGACCCCTACACGTTTATTAGAATAAAAAAATTTAAAGACAATGTTGGAAATATAATGAACCTTACTCCATAAATAGGTGGAAACAAATAAATTTCTTATAATAATATGCAATGCATGATGAAATTAATTGATTCTAAAATAATGTAGTTTAGTCCTAGCCAAATTACAAAGACCCTTAACTTACCAAAGGAAGAGAATTAAAACAATTAAAATAAAGTTCAGAAATTTACATTACTATGTTAAAGATGAATTAAATTAAAGTACTCTTTTTTTTCCTTTAAATTTATCAAAAAATTAAAATGAGAACACTCAATTTACTAAAATGAATGCATATTCTATGTTTATAACATACTCTTTTTTTTCATTAACATATATTAACGAAAATATATATGATTATGTATATTAATAATTATTGTAACCACATATTTAATAGACAATATATAAATTATAGTAGATTTTAACTCTAATTTATTTTAACCATATACAAAATTTATTAAAAAAATAAATTCCTCTATAAAAAAATTTCTTATAAATATAATTTATAAACTAAACCTTAAAAGAATATATTAAACCCTAAGGGTACTTTATAAAAAAAGTTTTTTTAAAAAACAAAGTTAATTTAACTGTTGACAATTAAAGAATTAACAAGAGCATTCCATCAGGTGGGCTCTATAGCACTCTATAACATTATAAAATTAAATAAGAATGATCATAAACAATTAATTCATGCTAGATACAATTAAAATCTAATTGTCAAGCAAGAAATTTACTATAATTGATCTAAAGTAAAGAAAAATATACATGTGTGTATATATATATATATATATGTATCATATGGATATATAATATGAAAAAATAGAGTCCAAAATAGCATATAACATACATATACTAGCTAGATTTAGGCTCGATTAAATAATGTTATGCTCAATAAACAAGATTAAATAATGTTTAGATTTATCTATAAACAAAATGTTGAGTCATATAATTCGATATTAATAGTCACCTTCATGACTCAGAATGTAACTTCATCGTATGAATGTTAGTGGAAAAGAGATTTAGCAGACTATTTTGTTTGTCAAGCAAGGCATCTGCTCAGCCGACAGCTCAAAACACAGGTTTGAAGTAGACATTTCGAAAGTGAAGAATGGTTTAAAGTAGACATAAGTTAAAAAAAAAAAAAAGGTTTAATTAAACGAATCGTTTTTTTCTTTTCTATATATAGATTTTTCGAAACCTATAAATATATATTACTATACATGAGTTTTAATTTTTCTGGTAGAAGAATTTAATTGGAAGTCCATTTTTTCTTTTTTCTTTATTTGAAACTAGATGAATGCCAGCCCATTGAGCGGTATATACAATAATATTTATAGAATTAATCTATTAAATTTCAATTATAATATTTATTTATTAACATATACAATGGTATTTTTATTAGTATTATTTTTTATTATTATCGTTTTTTGTTTAAATGACATTATGAAAAGTTTAAATGTATTATATACTCTAAATTGTTAAATTTTAATTTTATCTTATTAAAAATTCAAAAGTTTTTCTCTTAACTATATATATAGATATTTCTTTTATAAGAAGTTTAATAATTTATAGATTTTTCGAAAGCTGTAAAATTCAAATGGTCCTCTCCTTCGAATCCTGTTAAAATCCAAAAATTCTGATGCCTCTGAATCACATAATAACATGATTTGAAACATTCAGATAAAATGAGTTGTCATATATTCTTAGAAATCTCTTTACTTTTATATAGTATATAAAATGAGCACAAAAATCATAATTCCTAAATTCTAATCCCATTAATATTATTTTGGATTAAGCTTAGAACAACACATTCACGGATAATGAAGGAGGATTTTTTTTTCCTTCTCTTTTCAAACTTACCCATTAAATACTAGAATTAACGATTGATCTTAATTTCTACCGGCATTAATGTTTCAACAATTGATCCTAATTACCACATTAAATTTTCATACTAATAATTGGTTTTCAAATTTTTTTAATACAAAAAATTCACCTAATACAACTTCCAAATATTTCTAAAAGAAAAGGAATTAAAAATTGACTGATTAATTCTTTTTTTTATCCCCAATTGAATTTTCGTACGTATGAAATGTCAACAAGATTGGAACAATTATTATTTATTGGGGAGCAGAATTCATATATCCCATTGGTTTAGAAACAAGTGATGAAGTTGCCCTAATTTGGTCATCGCACCAACTTTTGAATTCAAGATGGCTCCAAAAAGTGGCACATGGTTTGACAAACAGATGACCGTTAGGCGCGCATGGGTGAATCAATTTTCCTCTATCTATACAGGCACATGTGAATTTGCGGCGCATATTCACATGCTTCTAAATTTTCATAACTATATACATTCACAATTATTTAGTCCAAACATTACTTATTACTATCATTATTATTTTTTAGAGGCGGTATATGGGATATATTTATATGAGCATTTCAATTATATTACTTGAAATTATATATTCATTAAAGTTAGATTCTGCAGTAAGTCGAGTTAAATTCACGATTTATGTTTTACACCTTTCACTTTCGAACCATTCGACCACACTTTGTGTGCATCCAAACAATATATCTTGCTTATTTTGCTAAGATTCAAGTTTCACAATCACTAGTTCAATATACCTTGGTAATTATTTAGCAATTGTATGTAGTTGTTAAATTTCATCTATCATAAAATTTTAATTCTTATATAATTGCCAAATTATTATCTTATATATATTTATTGATAATGTATAATTTTAACATATTTATATCAATGATCATGTGATTATTTTTGTACTCTGAGAGAAATAAACTAATTCCTCCATTCAAATTTGAATGCCTCTAGTTATAACCATTTTAAAACGTTCATAAATTGATATTCATTTCCTAAAATAAATTAGTTTTAATATACATATATATAATTCTATTAAGTGACTCTCTTTTTATCCGGTTAAATAGATCAATATTGTATTAAAACAAAAAATAAAACAAGATTGCAAATTGGGGCCTATATGCCCACTTATTAGACGTGTCTCTTCGATTTAAAGATTTACACTTACTAACTCAAATGCCCCATGATGAATTACATTAATAAGATTAAGATATACTCCTCAATTTTTACAAGTTAAAATTAAACATTTAATTTCAAATTGAAGGAGTTATTGAAATTTAAAAGATTATAATACGCTTTTTGGATCAAAAGTAAAAATGGCCTCCAAATCCTTAGTTAAATTTCAAAGTTTACACTTGTTTCTTATATAAATAAATATATATATATATATATGTAGTATAATACTCCTCCTTTATTAGGATTTGACTGTCTATATTATTATTTTAAATTATTCAAAATTAAATGTTTTATTTCTTAAAATAAATATATGTTTAATATAAAGTCTATATCTTTAATTACCTCTTTAAATGTTTTAAGATTTACAGTCTTTAACTTAAAATCATACCACCAATAGAATGAAGAAAATAGTAAATTTTATAAAAGTCAAACTGGTGGATATACATATAATTAAATTATCTGTATAGGTTTTACTGTTTCAAACTTCTAGATCAAATTACATAAGAGTAATTAAAAAATATAACTAATTAATTAATGCACCAGTTCATTCTCTGATCTCTCTTGCACTCCATGCAAGATGTTGAAAGGACGACTTTGAGTTGACACAAAGTTCTGAATTCAAAAAAGGCTTCAAGAATTACATACATACATGAGTTCAACATTGATCGATGAAGACAGGAAACCGAAAAGACTTACTTGCATGACTTATAAAAAGAATTTGTTATGATCAATATTGAATTATAAACAATATATTTATCTTCAACAAACTTTCCTCCAGTTCAAACCCTGAATTTGGACCTGGTCTAGGAGGCATATCTATTCCAAATAAATAAAATTAATTATTTAAACACACTTAATATCCATTCGATTGAATATCTTATTGACTCTGAAAAATATTTATTAAAAATTTTTGACTTAATTCATTTTTAATACAACATATATCAATTCTTTTTAATTTTCTTTTACTAATTATATAAATGGGATATTAAATTTTAAATCAAAATAGAAATAGGGCTATATTTCATTCTGAGTGGAGGGAACATTATATATTACGAATATACATTTCATTTTCTACATATACATATATATATATATATATATATATACACAGTAGACTATATAAATTCATTTTGAATTTGACAAATTCCTTGTAGAACTTGAACTGACTTCGTTTAATTATAGCCAACTTATTCAAAGGGGAGATATTAGCTAGAGGCCGGGCGGTAATATGTATCTTATAACTTTAGGTATTAAATATACTAACGAGTGTCTTTAGGGCAAAAAGACTAGTAGGAGAAAGTGTAAGTATGTTTGACCGAAAAGAACATTAATTAATTAGTATATGCATATAATAATATAAATAGTTGTCTGTCCACAATAAAAGTGTGGGAATAAGTAAATTATGCTAATAAATATATAATCGTGTATATTATTTTCTCTTGCAGTGAAATTTCATTATATATATATATATATATATAAGTGTATATGTATATGCTTGAATGGAAAAAAGTTCTATTGACTTGGTCTTTAAATATTGTACACTAGAAATCCTTGTACTCCTTTGGGGCGACAAAAAAGAGACTCCGAGTTCTAATTGATTTCTTGGCAGCTAAGATATAACTTACTAATTTTAAAAACCAGTAAAAATGGTGAGGAAGGGATTATATTTATTCGAAATTAAAGATATGTTTATAATTTTGAATTAAAACTTAAATTTATGAAATATTCTTTACTAGTCTAATAAAATTGATTATCCTTAATTAATATTATATAGTATAATTAAAGATTAAAATTAAAAAATTATAAATCAAACTTATAAATTATAAATACGACAAAATTAAAAGGAACTGAAACGATTAGATCATAACTTGCGGCAGAAGCATGAAAATGATTGTAATTTGGCAGACTACTCAACACGATTGATTAGTCCATCACACGTATACTCTGGTTCTGCCTTACTTTCCAAGGCAAAGAAGCTAATAAAACAACAAAGAAATATGGGGATATATAAATATATTTATATTTATATAGTGCGACTAGCCTAATATGATTGGAAAACTGGCCAGGGAAGTTTTGGAAAGTTCAATGTTCTGCAGAACTGTTATATAAATAAATATATATTATATTCGCCGTCTTTATGGATTGAATCAAACAACTCTGCTTGTAAGCAATTTTTTATGGAGTATCGTGTATAGAAAGTACTAGCTGGTTCTCTAGTGATTAAAAGTTATTCTTCCCTTTTAATCATTATTTATAAATTATTAATGGTGATTTTGAAAAATTAAATAATATTTTTTTCTTAAAATATTTCTATTTTATATAAAGAAAAAATAAAAATAAGGATAATATAATTAAAAATAAATAAAATATCTAATAAATTAATAACAATAACTTATATTTAATAACAAAAAAAATTAACTTTAATAATTTATATTTATTTTTGAAGTGTGTAATTGCTCCAAATTTTGTGGCTTTGAATCCCTACAGTACAAAACCGGGTAAGGGCCCCTAATTAACATGTTAAATTTCCCTTGTTGGTATTTGGGACAAACGGTGGCCCGACCCAAATATAATATGACATTCATATTTCACAAGTCCTAATGGAAATCTACACGCAGTTGCAGAGATAACGGTAGATCCTCCTTTCACATCCAACACACACCAGCAGAAACTAGACGTCGCTGTATTGAGTATATAATGGATTGTTGCAAATGAAGACGAGGCCCTTGAATTGAATTGATGTATACTCAATTTATATATATATATATATATATATATTTATTTATATGATTGTTGAGATGCAATAGTTATATATATATAATAAGACTTATATATGACGGATATTGAGCCGCTATAATAGGTATATTTATATTTATTTTTAAAAAAATAGAATTATGATTTATTTAAAATGCTAATTAAAATTATATATCAACAATATATATAAAAAAATATATTAATCAAAATTACCTATATAAAAGACTACATATCCATGATATGTTAATCCAAATAAAAAAATATATAATTAAAAACTAAAAAAAATGATAAAGCTATTTGCTGCCAGTTCATTTGGTTAACGTATGAACACTAATCAATGATAATCTTAACGAGATGACATATATGACAAGGTATAAAAGACACATATACGATAAGTACTTTTTTTTAAAAAAAATTAGAATTAGAATTTCTTCAAAATGAAATTTAAATGCTACTAAATTAAAATACTAGTCAAAACTGGCCATAGAAAACATATCAACAATATAAATAACAAAATATAATAATAAAAAATGCTCACACAAAGGCATATCCATCATAAGTTAATCCAAATATATATATATATATATATATATATATATATATCAACAATGTCTATCAATCAAAAGCAAGAAATCCAAATATGTTCATCAATCAAGAACATGATATAAGCAACCAAATCAAATATAATATGTCTATCTATTAAAAACAGTTAGTGGCCCGAAATCATTTTCCTTGATATAAGTCTTTGCATTTAAAAACACATCAATATCAATAATAGAGACTTTCAAGTGAGCACTAGAATGAAAAATTCAAAAGCAACAGTAGATCAAAATAACAACTGCACAATCCACCATTTATTTCACTTTTTCCCCCCCTTCAAAATATCTTTTTTTAAGAATTATAATGATTTTTTAAACCTAATATTATCTTAATGATAAATGAGAGTAACAAGAATATTTTGAATACACTAATATCATTGTATTACAATAATTTAGTTTATGTAGAAAAAATAATTGATTTAAAAACAATATCACTCACTCTATTCGAGATTGAATTTTTTTATTTTAACTTTATTAATTGAATGTCTTATTTTTCAAAATCAATTAAAATTTTATAAAAGAAAAATTAGTATTTCATTTCTTTTTTCAAAATCAAAATCAATTAAAATAAGTCAATTATTTCTCTTCGTTAAAAACAAGAATTTTTCATAATGAACTAACGTTTTTATACTCCAACAAATTGCCAAGTTTAATAAAGTAAATAACTTCATATTATAGATGGAGACATTTAAACTCTCTTTTAGCTTTATAAATGATTAAAAGTTTTGTCATTTAATTGAAAATACAATTACAAATTGTCTGATTGGTTTATAAAGGATGTCTTATCATATCGTATCAAACTACTTTTTATTTGCTTCTATATCAATGAAGCTTGGCATCATCTACATGAATGCTAAAACCATCCAAATACCTGAAGATGGTCAGAAGTGCCAAGATGACCAGTATACTTGGGGAGAATTTCTACCGATATCCTAATTTCCTGAAGAACATATTATCCTTTCAAAAAATCATATTATAGATTAAATCATATAGAATATTACTAATTCTTTTTCTTTTTTTTCAGAAGCTTATGCAATACTCAAGTAGTTAATCTATTATTATCTATTTAAAATTTTGTCAAGAGATTGCAAAAGAGGGAATGTGAAAAAATTTCAATTGTTGCAACACACTTACGACGGCCACACAACCGATTACAATCCAAGCCAAAACTCTTCTCTTCTTACTTTCATAATCATCAAGTCATGGAAGTATAGTCCGAGCTAACCATTATTGTTGACTAGAAAGGTAGATCCTCACTTTCATTCTTGGTAACACCAGAAATCACCTTTCTCATGTGCCAGTGTGATTATCCACATCCCATGAGTCTCGGGAAAAATCAAAAAAATCATCACATGTTAGTCTGAGCACTACAGTAAAGATCGATGAGAGTCTTTTGGGGTCAAAGAAATCGGGCATCATTAGATCTATCTATTCCTCCATTTGGTAGGGATTCCACATCACTATGGGAGTAGATTAACCTAATGTGTGATTTGTAGAGAGTATCTGGAATTTTTTTATTTTTTCAAAATTCATTAGTATGTTATTGGGTTGCCTACACTTGTGATGCTACAAATATACATTCTTCTATCAAATGTTATTTGAATTGGACCGGCCGGTCCGACAGGCTGGACTGGGAACCGGCTCCTTCGACTGTCCAATTTGGACCAAAAAAACGAATGGAAGAAAAATCATTCTCTATGTTGCAGTTCTGTTTGGACTGGTCAATCCAACCGGTGAATTGTGGTCAGTTCAATTATGAACCAGTTGGTTTTGTAAAAATTTTATAAAAATTTTTTTGGGATCAAATTGAAGACATTGAAAACTATAGACTCTTAATTGAAAATTTAACTATTTTCCCCCCTATTTCCCTAATTCTAACCTAAATCACTCAATTTTCTTATCTGATTCCCTAATTCCCAAACAGCCATTCATAGATATCCTTCGATCTTCACCGATTAGCTAGACCAAAACTATGTTTGAGATATTAGATTTTCTTCCACGAAAATCTTCTCTGATGCCGTGTTAAGCAATTTTGACATTAACAAAAGAATATTTGTTGAAGAAGAAGAAAAGATTTGGATTTCATTAATAAAATATGTTACTTGACATTACAAAGAAAAAGATTATATAAATAATCTAAACAAGTAATAATATAAAAAATTAATCTACCTTTAATGAACAAATAATATAAAAATCACAATAATTTTGATATTTTAACATATAAAACAAAAATTTTTTAATTATTAAATTAACTGATTCGATTACTGTTCAATTATAGTTGAACCAATAAATCAAAAATCAATAACTTTTTTTGTTCAATGACCGGTCTGGTTCTGAAAATATTGTTTCTCTGAATCAGTATAGAAATGGAATCTTTTGGTACTATATGATAATTTTGTGAAATCCTATCAAATTTATTGATTGTTGGCAAAATTTCCCCCATTTTTTAAGTGTAGCTTTTTTGAAATCGATTTTCCATATAACCAGAAAAGTGAAAAAATTTTCCAATATCTTATTTGGGATCTTGATATTTTCCCTCCATCCATTGAATTTACGAAAGCTTCCAATTGTTAGTGATTCAATTCTTGTAGACATGAGTTTAGGTATTGGGGTTTTTAGACTGCGTTTGGTTCCTGTCCCTAGGAACGGTGATGATGAACGAAATAAGAAAAATTATCCACTTCAAGTGTTTGGTTATGGAGAATGAATTTTTTTGTTCTGTCTCTAGGAACAATTTTTTTGTCAAAAACCAGTCCCTCCAAAAGTGGAGGATGATTTTGTTGTTCCTTGAAACAAAAATGAAAAATAACAAAACTATCATCGTATTTTTCTCCGAATCTCCAAAATATCAACCCATCTCACCCCACCCCCACCGGCACCACCACTACCATCAACATAAACCCAGCCCCCCTCCAACCCCGCCATGCCTACTTCCCAGCCCCCACCCAGCTCACCCCCCACCCACTCCAAATCAATAAAAACTTTTTTTTTTTTTTGCATTTCTCCTTATAAAGGTAATCTAATAAATAGAAAAATTAATTATTTGTAATGTTCACTACAACCAAATACATTGTGTACATTGGACAGAAACATTTTTTTTATTCTGTCCATTTCAACTAAACACACTCAATTAGAGACCAAAAAAATTTTGTTCTATCTATCAAATTTTTATCTTGGGTTGTCCATTCCCACAATAGACAGGAACCAAAAGCAACCTTAAGTTGTGTGTTATATTTCCATATATGTCTAATGAATTCTTCCTGCCTTCTAGACAAAAATATTGGTAAATCGACTATCAAGCTTCATCTTCTTGCAGATAACTCCAACCCATTTGGAGGTTGGGAAATGCCGTAAGCTTAACTTCGTCAATATTTTTATTGACAATGGAAGAATAAATATCGACATTGTTTATGCTTTCCTTGGTTTTGTCCACATATTTCAAACATAAACTTCATGATCGTTCTCACCCTTGTGTTTTTTTTTTTATATAGCACAAAACACGAAGGCTGTTACTGTTTTGATCTTTCTTTAAATAAAATGTATGTCTCACAACATGTGGTTTTTGATGAACATATTTTTCCATTCACTGAAAAGAAGGGTGTGAATTCTGTATCTTATAAACAATCTGATGTTCCTGTTTCCTTGACATTACCTATGTCTTTGCCACACCTATTGCCTCAGAATCAGTCATCCTCTGAACATACTTAACCCTTGCCTATTAATGCCATCAGTGACATTCCGCCTTCAAATAATCATACCTCAAATGACCAAATAACACAAGTGCAAGTCCAATCTTCAGCGACTCAAATACTTCCAAATGTTTCAAGTACTGTTGGTCGAACACGCAGGATGTTAACTCGTGCTCAAACTAGATCTTTAAAACCACGAACACCAATTGCCATGACTACTCAAGTACTGTATTCTTTGGCTCGCACTGCCTTTGCTCAAGTTGTTCGACATCCACAATGGAGGAAAGCAATGAGTGATAAATATTTGGATTTAATTTCAAATGTTACCTGGGAGTTGGTTCCTCCATCTCTAGCAACTAATGTGGTCGACGGTACTTCCAGATGGCAACATTGATCTTTATAAAGCCTAGTCGGTGGCTGCGGTTTGGGTCGTCTTCATTATTTTTGTTATTACCACAAACTAAATATATTTGATACTTTCTAGCTAAAGAAACCATGGAGTCTTGTTCTGGAATTTCTACTCCTCTTTGTTCCTCTACTAAAAAAAAAAAATGTATTGTTGGGGGTCTAAAATATCTCACATTTAGTCGTCCTGACATCTACTTAATTTGCAGTTAATAAACTTTCTCAATTCATGCATGCCCCTACTGGTATACATTAGAAGGGTGTCAAGCGTGTGCTCCTTTATTTGAGTGTTATTATCACGCATAGCTTGTTTTTTTCACCATCTAATTCTGTTGCAGTTACTGATTTTTCTAATGCAGATGGGGTTAGATGATAGTAAGTCTACAACTGGGTTTGCTATTTTTCTTTTCAATAATCTGATTGTTTGGCTTTCTCGCAAATAGACGTTGTTTCAAGATCCTCTACCGAGGCTGAATATCGGTCTCTAGCTGCAACAACAGCAAAATTATCTTGAATACGATCATTCATGAGATTGATTTTCCTACAAGCTATCCAGTTCTTTTATGTGATAATATTGGTGCCACGTATCTGACATTGAATCCTGTTTTTCACAGTTATTAGTTGTTGTTATCTTTAATAATAGAATATTGATACAATTATATTTGAATCTGATTTTATGTCTCTAGTTTGCATATAAATATATATATATATATATCCCTTTACATAAATATATAAAATACACAATTGATCATTTACACTTTCCTAGCTTTCCCAATGTATGGTTGGCCCATATGGCAGGGCGAATGACCTTTAGATAATTTGCTTCACCGGTTGTGGCCGCCTTTGGGTTCTGTCAATAGTGGTTCTTCTAATTGGGCCATGTGTCTTCTCGATTGATACATAATAAAGAAAAATACACACATATATAAATATATATAAGAGATGTAAGTGTAGAAATACTTTCTTAATAAAAAATTAATTGTCCTATTTTAATTTACACTTATTCTAAAAAATAAAAAAACTTACTTAGTCAATTTTAACATTTTAATAACATTTTTTTAATAAAATTTAACTAAATTAAAAAATGAGATATTTAATTTTAAACAATTTAAAATATAAAATAAAATTTGACACATTCAATTAGAATAATTACTTTGGAAAGGCTAGTGTGTTAGCTGTCTTGGAAGAGAAGCAAAGTGATCTCTGGCATTCTTTGGATGGAACAGATGCATGCATGAGCAGAATTCAATGGTGGAAAAGAAAAGTGAGAAAATTGCTTCTTTTTCTTTCTTGCAAATGATGTGAACGAAGCATGTCCATATATGTACTAACATGGCCTTCCAATTGTTGGTGAATGTGTAAACTAACATGGTCTTCCAATTGTTGGTGAATGTGTAAACTAAGGAACATATATAATTCAGCAAGAAATGCACACAAATCTTCTTTGATTAATCGGTGATAGAAATATCTGTCAGTTGTCTTCTTGTGGGAACTTCATAAATATAATATATATATATATATATATATATGGACAATGACATTCATAATCCTTAAATTAAGATTTGCATCATATATTTATTTTTATTTATATATACTATATTTGTTAAAATGTAATTGTCAGGTTTAAACAATCAATCATATACAAGAAAAGTCTATCTAGGGTAATGAACACAGCTTATGAAATGTTGTAATTAAAACTCTAATAATTAAATTTAATGATTAACTCTCCTCTTTTAAAAAAAATAAATTAAATATCTCTATAATTTAGTTAATTTATAAAAAATATATAAAAAATTTATTTTTCTCAACAATTAATTTAATTATTCAAAATAAATATCACTTTATAACATTATTATATAAATATATATTTGTTTAAATGTAATTGTCATGTTTAAACAAACAATCATATGCAAGAAAAGTCAGGTGTCACCATCAAGAAAGAAATATTTGAGGTAACGCCAAACATCTTTTTCTTAACTAAGGCGGGCGGATCCATCTTGTCATAGTGGGCTGAGGGGGTCCCTAATTCGGGCCTGTAGTTAGAAGAAGCTTCTTGGGTTGTACAATTATTACTGGGACATTGACAAACAAATATTAAGATGAAATTAATTAATTTGTATTAATATGTACGAAGATATTTTAATTATATGTAACTCATGTACTAATTAGCATTTGATTAAAGATTGATGATTATCTAATTAGCACTCCCCACTCACCAAGATTAAATGCTTGGAATTACATGGTCCATTTAATTTCAAAAATTTAAAAATAAATTTTTTTGTAATTTAAAAATTTTATATTAACCAGCGATGTTCAAGACAGATTCATGTATATACTTTATAATTAATATTTATAAATTTATCAAGGTTACAATTTATAAGAAGAACGAATAGAACTCACAATTTGTATTATGCAGACTTTACCTCTTAACTGCTCTTCTACCTCCTCAGGTGTTGTTTATAATTTAAAATTACTCAAAGCATTTAGTAGTATAAAATATTTACATCTCATGTACTCTAAATGGTAAATAAATTTACTTCCTCATTAACCCCTATATACATGATCTTTTAATTATATTACTAACTACACTAAATACAAAAAAAAATTGTAATTTAAATAATTAAAGATAAAATGTATTTATTAATTTTTTATATGAAGTTAAAAAATATAATTACTACAGGAGTAGCTTGTAATGAATACATTTTCTCATTAATTTATTTCATTATTGTTTTGTCAAATTTATTTCTTTTTTTAAAAAGAGTGAGAATTTTTCTTGGCATATGAAAAAGGTAATTTTTCTTTATTTTTCTATTTCTTTTAGATATCTAATGAAATAATGACATTTATTCCTCGAGAGAATTTCTTTTTTTCTTTTAATTTCATGCTAGATTTTAAAAGAGATGTGTTAAATAATCAAAAAGAAAAAGGTGTCAATAAAGATGATAGACATTATCCAGCTACTAGAGAAAGGAATCAAAATCAGAAAATAGAAAAGGTGGCATGTGGGACCCACAAATGTTAAAGGGTCCCACCTCAAAAAATAAATAAATAAAGGTCAATCATATAAACTAACTACTTTCCCTCTCTGTATTGCCACTGCCCAAACCAAGCCCCATGTGCAATGCTCCATCAGTTCTTGCTGGCTATTTCTCATCTCCAGTTCAGATCACTAAAGATATGTAAATGTCACATTTAAAGAACGTTGAACCATTTCTTCTTCAAATTCCCTACTCAATAATTTGATTAATTTCCATTCTTCTTTATTTTTTTTTGGTTTCTCTCTCTCTCTCTCTCTCTCTCTCTCTCTCTCTCTCTGTCTGTCTGAGAGGCTCTGACTGAGTATGGGTTCTTCAGTTTTGCTTGATTATGCTCTGTTTCAGCTCACTCCTACGAGGACAAGGTAAAGAAATTACACAATTCTCACTGTTTTCTTTGGAATTATCCTTGGTATACTGATAAAGATGCGATCTTTTCTCTTGTTGGATTGAATTGAAATGCTTAACAGATGTGATCTTGTGGTTTTTTCCGGAGGAAAAAGTGAGAAAATTGCTTCCGGGCTTGTGGAAACTTTCGTTTCTCACTTGAAATTTGCCAAAGATCAGGTTTCCAAAGGGGGTTATTCTATAACTCTTCGTCCTCCCAATCCTGGTGCTTTCTGGTTCACTAAACCCACATTTCAAAGGTGATGTTCTGTTCTATTATTGTCTTTTGAAGAGGATTGCTAAACAGTACTGATATTCTTCCATATAATGTGAATGTGCATATATTAGTAATTAGTCTTTCATTGTTATTGAAGTGGAATTGCTGTCCTATGTGTAATATGGTACAGTGCGATTGAATTATAAAATTACCATTTTGCATAATTTGGCTTAAAGAGTAATTCCAGGATACAGAATTTTGATTTATATGATCCAATTTCAGTTATGGCAGACATGAATACCTTGAACTTTTGGCATTTGGCAGATTTGTACGCTTTATAAGCACACCCGAGATTCTTGAGAGATTTGTACATATAGAACGAGAGATTTTGCAGATTGAGAATTCTATTCAATGCAATGAATCTTCTAACACTAAAAACACCGGACAAGATGGTAAAGGTATGCATAAAAGCTTTCTTGTCATCATAATTGGTGCTTGTTTACATGTCACTTCAAGAAAAACAAGAAAAGTTGTCTTCATCAACTTTATAGCACAAATGTTCATGCTCTTTTAAACTACATTAATCTTTTTCCTCAATCATCATTTCCTTGGTGAAATGGCATTTGATTCTTCTTGTGTTCTGTGTGTACATCAGCTGCTGAGGGGATTCATAAGAAGCCAGCAGATTCCTCCAAGGTATATTATTTATGGATTGTGCTTCTGACTTAAAGAGATTCGGTCTTTTTCTTTTCCCTGTAAGGGCTCTAAAAGTTCTTACAATCTCAAGTAATTCTTTCATGTGTAGTTAACATCCAGAGTTGAGAGAGATCTTGATGCTCCTGTTGAAGAAACTCCAAAGTAAATATTCTTACAATTACTAAAGGCATTCTTTTATTGTCCTGAAGTTAATTGTTCAAAAAGAATCAAGTAATGATTAGAATGATGTATTTACTAGGTTTCACCTTCAACGACTTCTGAATACTCGAAAAGCTCTACTTCAGAAAGAACAAGCCATGGCTTATGCCCGTGCCATTGTGGCAGGATTTGAAGTGGACTTTCTGGATAACTTGATACGCTTTTCTGATGCCTATGGAGCTTTGCGACTGCGGTATGAAATGGCCTAATCTGTTGTTAACTTACTTTTGGTATACCTGTTAAATGGAGAAAACTCAAATTGCATAGCTACTCTGGATTCTGTCATCCGTTGCCAAAGTTGTTTTAGGATATTGTAACTACTTGAACACGTCTTGAATACACTGAATCATAAGTCTTGCAGTAATTTTTTTTGAAAGACTAGATGAAAGTGTGTGACAACAACTTCCAAAAAATTCTGTAACCTAAATATGGGATGGTCAAAGAGCTTTGTAGAGTCATGCACCAATGCCAGTCTTTATTGCTATGGTAGTGTCATTTTGGCATCAACAGAAGCTTACTCAAGCATGAAACAGTGATTTGGCAGTTGCAAGCTATTCCTTCCATTTCTAGTCAAAATTTCATGCAGTGCATCGCCACATGCTTTTAAATCCTTGTTTGGCAATTGTCTCTTTTTACTCTTCATGGTGCATTACTTGTGGAAGCTGGTATGGTAATTCCTATTTTTTTATAAAATTCAGTAGAACAAAGGCATTTCATGGTATCATCTCCTACTAAAATGTTGATTCGTTGGGAAACCATTTCTGGAATGGAGTTCATTACCCGTGTCAACTTAAGGAAAATAAGCTTTTGTCACAAAAATGAACGTCAGTTTATGAGGATCTACCTCAATAAATGTAAGGATACCTTATTTGTTTATCTTCTTACATCAAGTTCCCTTGTAGGCAAGCATGTGTTCAATTTAAAGAACTTTACAAGAAAAAGCATACCGATGGCCAGTGGATGGAGGAGCTAGCTGCAATGAAGGCATTGTCATCTCAGGAGTTGCAATACCCAGGAACGCCTGGGATGATTCTTGCACATGAAAATGCTACCTTGAGCCCGAGTAACACTTCAAATTCTCTGAATAATGATGTGTCATCTGACACAAATGCAAGTCTGCCAAGTTCTGATGGCTCTACAGGTAACTTATCTCCAAATAACTTAGCTGATTGAATATACAACACCACAAACATTTCTTTCTGATTCTGAGTTTGTGTGAAGGCATATTACTTAATCCATTGGTCATTTTATTTATCCTCAAACTGAAATGAAGTGAAAATTTATAGATACATCTTAAAGCACTAAATAGTCAAATTCATTTCATGTTGTAGAGGGTGAACTTTGGTACGGCACTTCCATTTAGGCTCTTGGAGTCATGGCATGAAAGGCTTTACCAAAGTGTAAAAGCCTTTGCTGTATATGTCTGATGCTTGTTATAGCTAGCTCCACCAAACTCCACAACGTTGACATCCTTTTTTCTTTTACAGTTTTCTATAATTTGTAAATAACCAAAACTAGGCCTGCTTCTCTGCAACAAATACTAGTTTACATGCTGTTCTAATTGGCAATGGGATTTAGGCAGTAGACCATGTCTCAAATTCATCTTCAGAATAGATTCTGCTCAACAGAAAATGGGTTTTTACTGACGAAAACAATATTATTTTCAGATAATAAGCTTACTGGATCAGCTCAGGCACCATTTACTCCTGCAAAAAGTCATTTGCAGATGCCATGGCCAAACCAGATTCCTCAATATATGTACTCACAGAGCACAAATCATCAAATTCCACCATACCAAGGATATCCTTTCCCACCATTTTTCCCAGGGCAGATGCAATGGCCCCAAAGCACGGAAATTGGTTCTAATGGAAATGGTAAAGATTTTAGTAATCATCGACATCGTAAGTCATCAAGGAAAAAGGAGAAAACCTCAAGTGTTGAAGGAACTGAAACTTCAGAAGATGATGAACAAACTGAATCCGTTGATTCTGGCTCAGATGCTGATTCTGATACAGTTAGAAAACAAGGGAGAAAACAATCTTCTAGAGACAACCATCATGGAAAAAAGCACAAGAAGAAATCCTTGAAGACAGTTGTAATCCGTAACATAAACTACATAACTTCCAAGAAGAGGAATGGAAGCAAGCATGGAATCTCTGACGATTGCTCTTCAACTGAAGAACTCGAGGAAGATTCAATCAGAAGAGAAGTGGATGATGTTACAAGTGATATAGCTACGAAGATATGTGAGGGAGAGGGAAAAGATGATAACTGGAATGCTTTCCAGACAATTCTTAGGAGTCAAGAGGAGTCACATTCTAACGGGGGGCATGAGCAGCAGCCTGCAAATTTCCAGGATGTTCACCTTGCAAACCAGAGATATGACAATGATATTTCTCAAGATGTGAGAGTTTCTCTAAGCTTGGAACTTCCGAAAGATAAGAAGCTACACTTGACAGCTGATGATTCTGTTCTTTTGACTCATAACAACATGGCCGGTGAAGGTACTGTTAACTCTGTAGACTTTGCAAATGGTGAAGAGCTGTGTCCAAATAAGAAGAAAATGAATTATCAAGATGCACCATTAATTTCCAATGGACTAAAAGAATCAGGTGGTAATTCCTTGGCAACCCCACCTGACTTTGCATCTCAAGAAACTGTCATTAGAACGAGCAGAAAGGAGGATGATTGGTTTATTGTTAACCATTCAGAAAATGTATTGAACCCGGAGTCTGTATTTGGTGATAACAAGACACTTTCCTTTGAAGGAGATTCCTTTGTTATAGACAGGAGTAAAAATGCCACAGCAATAGATGATTCTTTCATGGTGCAGTCTCGAACAGAAGTTGACGATCAATGTGATTCCCGGTGGAGGACGGACATCAGCAGTGTCTTTGAATGGCAAGATTCCCAGCATGAAAGTGCTGATGCAAATGCTGCAGAGTCAAAGCCGAGAATCTCCAAGATCAATGATCCTGATGACCTCTGTGTGGTGCTCACGAGGGATACTGTCTTGGAGTCTACCGAGACATCTTGGATTCCAGAAATGGATTACAGAATGGAAATATACAATGCAGACATTGACAAAATATCCAATGCTGTTGAGAAGAAAGACCAAACAGAAGGCAAGCTACCTGAAAATGATAAAATAGCAAATATCAAGAAGAATGGCAGTCCTAACACAAAGAAGTCAGTGAAAGATGCTAGTTCAAGACTTTCTCAGGGATCACTTGTAAAGAGCAAGAAGACACAGCCCGCAAGTAGATTGATGGTCCAGAAGAGCAAATTAGAGACGGTAAAGGGCTCAGCAGCCAGCTCATACCCTATTCTATTTTCATCTTGGATTCCTATTTCTTTTTTTCCTTAGCTGTACTCAAATCATTTGCAGGAAGAAGAGGTCCGCAAGAGAATGGAGGCATTAGTACTTGAAAGGCAGAAGCGAATTGCTGAAAGAACTGCAGCAAGTGGTGTTACCCCTTCAGCATCCCGGAGACTTAGTGGAGGAAGTAAACCTGTTCCTTCACGGCTTGACAAGCAAAATCCTCAATCCAAGGTTCGTTAGACAAAAATCCGAGCCCTGTAATTCTGTAGCTCCCATTTCTTCAATGAGAGCTCTTCGTCTTTCATCAATCGTCAGCTGGTACTCAAGAAAACATGCTTAAGGACTTGTAGATTTGTAAATTTTTGTATGTTTTACCCACACATAAATTGAATAGATGCAAATGAACAATCCCATTGAATTGCCTGGAGATATGATTTTGTATATGTTGTTTTTGTTTGTCTTTCCTTACCGTCAATTTGATGGCATTTATAGATCAGTCATTGTAATCAACTGCAAAATGTTTTGAGTTTGCAATACTTCAATAATCTGCATATTACTATGTAACTGAGCAACATTCTGAAAACAGCAATGCTTTTAGTGAGATAATAATTGTATAATTTCTATATTTATCTTTTGTTTATGGGGCAATTGTTCTGGATCATTTAACTATGTATTAAGGTTAGAATTTTCTTCAAAAAATGCCAATGATAGAATTGATTTCTGAAATGGCAAAAATGGCTGGTAATGACTCTTCTATGATGCTCTATAATAAAGAGTATAAGGACAATCTTTGAGGCATGGATTGTATCTCAGGACAAGTATATCACCATTCATGTTTAAATTTGAGTCAACAAAAAAAAAAAAAAAAAAGCACTTCATGTTTTGTGCATGGGAACAATATATTAAGGAGAGTTGATCATATTGATTATTATCTTCGTCATTATTTATAAGTTACTTGCAGTTATTTTTGTTAAAATTAAGATAATATATATATATTCCTAAATTGTCCTTATTTATGATTTTAACTAAACTAACATCAATACATAGGAAAAAAAAAAAAAAAGAGAGAGAGACAGGATTAATATTGTAAAAAATCAATAAAATATCTAATAAACTAATAATAATGATTTATATTTAATGAAAAAAAAAATAATTAAAATAACTTATAAATAGTAAAGGAAAGAGCAATTGATTTTGTTGATTGTAGTAGCTCGCTTCATGTATTTATGTTTATAACTTTCATTTGATTTACATTTGTATTGTTGTAACCTTTAAGATTTCTTAAATGATTAAATTCAACTATTTTCTATCTGGTTAAATTTAGAATGGGTAGATATTTATTGTGATAATTTAGCAACGATCTCATGACAACAATCATTCGTTCATAATATTTATCCATTGTTTACAATATTCCCTAACGCTCATAATATAAGTTACTTTAAAACTTTTAAATTTGTTTCTTAATATAAGTTTCTTTATGAGATTTATTATTCTTTTTCGACTATTACCTTTGTAATTTTTCTTACCTCAATTTCCTAATTAATTTGACTAAGAGTTTTTTTTTTCTTAACGAGTCAAAGCACTATTTTTCTATCCTTAATATGTGTTTATGAATTCGTATATGGTCTAATTTAAGAAAATATTAGTAAGATTCAAACTTGACATCTATAATCTGCACATTCACTACTCGTGTCTCCTAAATAATTAATCAAACCCATCTTGTTAATTTACATGTGTAAATAAGATTTATTTTTGCCTTAACAATGTTTTTAATTTTTTTTAAAAATGTTACTATACATATAATAAAATAATATCTTAAATCAAAAAAATTATTAACAAAATTTTAAAAAATAAAAATAAATTTTTTAAAAAATAGTCTGCCTAATTTCAAATATTAAACATAGAAAATAATATATATCAGTCCTTGTAAAACCAATTTTAGCACTCTCCATAATAATAAAACTCATGCAAATGACAAGTGGGGGCGGCCATGGAGGTGAGAAGAAAAGTATTTTCTTAGATGATCATTCAGCCTCCGAAAAAGCTCCTTGGCGACAGCGTGAGAGTTCGCATTTGGGAACCTGATGCTGAGTAGAGGAAACCAGCTTAATCAATCAGATAAGGATCAATCAGTATGAAATGTCTCCTTATGTGCAGAAGTGTACAGGCTATGTAAGAACCTGAGGGATTGAGGAGTACCAGATTTACCTCTTTTAGGACTCTAGAGGTGAAGTCTTAGGAGTTTAGGATTAATCCGGTATAAGTCGTCAAACCAAATGTATCAAAAAAATAGTGTTTTTAAAATCAGACCGGACCGGTCGGTTCAACCTTGAATTGGACTGATCTCCAGTACGACTAAACCTGAAAACCACTTTGGATCAAAAACCAGGGTTGACCAAATTTGACTGGTCAAAATCAGGTCGGAACTGATCGGACCAGCTCAACCCGATTGGTACATAAAATTTAAAATTGTTGAGAATCAAACCTGAGTCATCAAGCTTATAAGGGAAGCATTCTCCCACTATATCACAAGATCTTTTGTGTTTTATTTTGTTTCGATATAATAAAATATTATTTTGAAATCAAAATTTTTACATCACTTTTGTCCTTGAGCTTTTTATTCATTTATAATCATATTTATATACATCAAAATTATTATTTTTATAATAAAATTAGTACTAAACTATATTACATACGTTTTTTCTTACAAAATAATTATAAATTTTGTTTGAAAAATAAAAATTTACTTTCATATAAATTTTTTATGCTCTATTATTTAATTTATAATTATAAAAATTACTAAAAAAAATAAAAATTGAACAAACACGGTCGAACCCGATTTGACCAGTTCAACTTTAACCCCTCTATTCATCCAATTTATTGTCTGATTTGATTTTAAAAACATTGAAAAAAAAAAGTCATGAAAATGAAGAATTTTTCCATACAAAAATAAATACTACCACCGTCCCATAAAGATCGTTCACGTTTCCTTTTCCTTAATCCCAAATTATAGTCCAGTTTCTTTTTTATGAGGGATGGTTATAGGTTAAAAGATTAAATTACCATCATTAATTATCTCTTCATATTTATTACTTTCAATTCCAATAAATTAAATACATGATATAAAAGTAAAATTACCCTTAAAATTAATTACATTAATTATAATAACTAACTTTTCTTAAGGTGCATGAAAAAACAAAATTTACTATGTTTATGGGACGATAGTAATAATTAAGTAGGCAAAATCCCCATTTTAGTATTATAAGATTTTTTATTTAGCCATATAGGTTCATAACTTTTATTTTATCTTTTTAAGTCCTACAACATTTTTTCTTGTAACCAGATAGGTCATTTTCGTCTGTTTTTATATTTTCAGACAAATTAAACCATTTTTTTTTTCACTGTATCAACTTCTTCTAATCGATTTAAATTAAAAAAATCCAACCCTATCTTTATTTATAATTTGATTTTGATCAACACTTTCAACATTTTTTTATCACAACTAGATATGTAAATAAAAAATGGGATAGATTTTTTTAATTTAAATCGATTATAATTGTTTGATAAAGTGAACAGACTAAAATACCCTTACAATTTAAAAATGAAATGGTTTATTTAGTCTAAAAATAAAAAAAAAAGCAAAAATAACTTTTTTTGTTATAAAAAAAATGTTATAGGACTAAATAAAAAATGTTTACAGCAATAAAATAAAGATTTTGCCTAATTAAGTAGTACTAAGATAAAAAGCTAAGCCGCGGAAAGCACGCTCCTACGAAAGCACAAGGCCTTCGTCGTAAAGAAAATAAAAATAAGCATCTGATCACAATGAGTTGGCTCTTTTTTCGTCTTCTCCCCATTGGAGACAAGGAGAAGAACCTCCGCCGCGTCCATGAGGAACTTTTGAGGGAGCCATCATCTCATCTTCTTCTTTAACATCCCATCCATCATTCTCCAAATAGTTTGTCAATAATAATAATAATAATATTGCTTGCACGTCGTAGTAGAATTCTTTCAAACCTTTTGCTTGAATGAATAAAAAAAATTATGTCCCCTGTATATACAATTTTAACTGAATGTTCTTCTTCATCATAATTGAGTTGTTTTTGTTTTCTTTTTCTTTTTTATTATTATCCAACATTTGTTTTCTGCACCAGAATAAGATCTCAGCTGGTTTCTTGTTGGCCCTCGACCCGCTAACTTGGTTTCCTACCCTCATTCTGAAAATATTACTATTCACCATCTTCTTTGTGGAGACCCTATAAAAAAAAAGTCAGCCATGGCTGCAAGGACAAACTGCTTCGGCATGCCACCTTTCTTTTTTCGGAGAAGGCTTCCCGGGCATGAGGTATTCTTCCGACTTATCATTTCAACATTTTCTTGATCATCTGCAAAAATTAACAATCAAATTTTTCTTCTTCATTTTTTTTTTATTGGGGTCCAAATTATCTCGTGCATGGGTGTATGTATATATGGATGTAAATATGCATGCATTATGAATCATGAGAAAGAGGGCTTTTTTCTCCTTTAAGTTCTTGTTATACCATCATTTTAATCAACATGGAAAATCTCATTTCTCTCTTAAATGTAGTACCCCACAAATTAGTTTTAAAATAAAAAGTACCAAGTAAGAGCTTTTCTTCTCATCTATCTTCTATGCAGAGAATCTGAATTCAGGTTAAAAGTCCCAGATTGTTTGTTTTACCAGAAAAATTGTGACAATATAGCACAAGCATATTCTTATTTGATGATGTGCATCTGTAAATGATTCAAATTAAAGTAACTCAGATAACAGCAATTTACTTGCAGAGAAAAGAACAACCAAGTAAAAGCGCTAAATCATCAAAGTATTTCAAGAAAAAGAAAGCAGGTTTTCCTGGTCGCAGCTCCTGCAGGGTGTCTGGGAACATTGCAAAGATGACAGAGCTACGGAACAAGATTCTGACCTTCAGAGACTTGCTTGACCTGTCTCCCTGCATTAGTACTGCTTCCATTAATCAGGTATATATTCTTCCTTCCTTTAACCTTCAAGTATCTCCAATCAAAATCCAGAGCCTGACCTGAAAAACACATGCAAATCCTGAACTTTCGTCCTCTCAAGCAATTCGACATTTCTGCAGCTAATGATATGGACCCTAAAGGATCTCAGCAGATTATATACTAATGTTAGACCACGTGTTCCCATAGCAGAATTGGAGAGATCATCTACAAACCAGGTGAGTGAAATATCTGTCACTTTTCTTTTCTAGATGTTCTTTTATCATCTACATGTCCATCAAAATGTGTGGTGGCTGCTGCACCAACCATAAAATGAGTAAAACTAGCTAAAATTAGCATATTGTGAAACAGGTATTGCACTGCTTCTGTGGTGTTCTAAAATCAATTGGATACCTATGGACAAATAATGATCAGTGGATGGTTAAATGCAAGCATATCATGTCCAATAAATTTGATAGAGATGATCTCGAGCAGCAGGGTAAGTAATATTAATTTATATAGTTCACTATTTATTCCCTTATCATGAAGAGATTACAGAAATAATTTTTCAAACAGCCCTGGCACTGCTTGATGATATGAATAATCTAGCAAGAGAAAGGATGTTTGATATGATGGATGAGGATGAGCAGCTGAAAGGCTATAATCCCTCTGAAAATGCATTTGGGGATGAATCCTATTCAGATAGTCCTAAAACTTCTTTTTCAAGTTCTCCAGCTACACCAACTTCGGTCCTAGCAGATATTAGCAATGCCTTAATCAAGGGCAAAAGGAATTATGCTCAACCACTTCTCCTACCACTCAGAGTTCAAGCGGTAGAAAAGCTAAATCCCATTGATTTAAAGCGCCTTGCATTCCACATGCTCTCTCATGTAGTAGCCCAAGATCCCAGTTTCCTAAACCAGAAAAAGGAAACAGAATGGATAGAGAAGATAAAGGAACCAGCAAAGTGTGAATTAGAAGCAACAGTTGAAGGATCAGATGAGGCCAACCTGACTATTGAAATGGAAGAAGAAACTTCAATAACTGCTTCAGGTGAATCAGAAAACGATGGTGGGGGAGAAGGGACAACTGCTGCGAGTACTAAACCAGCAAAATTAGACATTGTTGATTGTCCACCACAACTTTCACTACAAAGACAGCTATCAAAACCATCTCAAGGTGTAAATCCTCCTCAACGATCAGAACAATCTGCACCATTGTCACCAGATGCATTAACATCACATATAGCTGTACGGGCATCTCCTCCTCTTCCACCCCCCAAAGTGCTATCAGAGCCAGAACCTCAAGCTCCATCATCGGAGCCAATATCACAATCTCTAGACATCCCACAGAATCTCAGAACAGGACCACCTCCTCCACCTCCACCACCACCAATTGTAGGAAAAAAAAAAACAATGTCCCCACCTCCACCACCAATGACATCAAGCAATATTATGGCATTTCCTCCTCCTCCTGCTCCACCACCAATGACATCGAGCACTACAAAGGCATCTCCTCTTCCTCCGTCACCTCCGCCAACTCCTGTGGCATCAGAAACTATGACAAGGCCATCCCCACCACCACAGCCAACCTCAGCCTTACGAAAATTTGCATCACCTCCACCCCCACCCAAACCAACCAAGGTGAAAGGAAATATGTCACCCCCACCACCACCTCCACCCACTGGACCATCTAACAGAACAGTGTCTGCACCACCTCTCCAAACACCAATGAAAGCAGGCGGTGGTCCTCCCCCGCCTCTAGGGCCTGGCGGTATTAACAACTTGCGTGCAAAGAAAGCTGTGAGCAAATTGAAGAGGTCATCCCATATGGGTCAACTGTATCGGCTTCTCAAAGGGAAGGTGGAAGGAACTCGTGTGGAAGGAAAAACAGCAAAGAAGGGTAAAATTGGAGCCTCGTCTGGAGGAAAACAAGGAATGGCTGATGCACTAGCAGAAATGACAAAGAGGTAAGCCCAAAAGACTTACAAACCAATATGTAAGAAAATCATTCTGAGTCCTAATAAATGGGAGCTGGAATTATTTGCCAATTTACTTGTCAGGTCAACATACTTCCAACAAATTGAAGAGGATGTCAAAAATCATGCAAAAGCTATCTGGGAGTTGAAAGTTGCCATAAAATCTTTCAAAAATTCAAACATGGCTGAACTCCTGCAATTCCACAAACATGTGGAATCTCACCTCGAAAAACTAACTGATGAGACACAGGTCCCTAGCTGCTACTTACACAGTTCTTATAGACACTGTTTGAAGTAGTACCAAAATAATGTGGTTCAGTAACTTATGAGTACAGGTTCTAGCAAGATTTGAAGACTTCCCAACAAAGAAGTTGGAAGCATTGAGAATGGCAGCTGCACTGTACTCCAAATTAGATGAAATAGCCATAACCCTAAAGAACTGGCAAATAGAATCTCCTGTCAACCAAGTCCTTGATAAGATAGAAAATTACTTTAATAAGGTAAGTTCAAGGTCATACAACGCAAATCATAGCCATGCTGCTGACACAAATAATAAAATCAATTCTAAAATCACTGATAAAGAGCATCACATGCAGATAAAAGTGCAACTGGATTCATTGGAAAGGACTAAAGATGAAGAGTCCAAGAAATTTCAGAGCAATAACATCAAATTTGATTTCGGCATCCTCATTCGCATCAAAGAATTAATGGTGGATGTTTCTTCAGGCTGCATGGAACTTGCGCTTAAGGTTAGTTGAATATTCCATAATTTCTAAATTTTCTTCAGGCCGTATTGAACTGGCAGTTTCTAGATTTTGATTCAGAAGCAAGGTTCGAACCTACACTGAAATTAGACTACAATCTTAAACCAGGAAGGAAGAGAGGCAAAGGCAATGGAAAATACACAAAATGGAAGCAAGTCTGATGGGAATAGAAAGGGATTCACAAAAGTCCTTTGGAAAGCCTTTCAATTTGCATACCGAGTGTATACATTTGCCGGTGGATATGATGACCGTGCTGACATTCTGGCAAGAGAACTGGCTAAAGAAATTGAGGCCAGTTCTGGCAATTAAGTATCATGTTTATATATTATTTTGAAACATATACATAAACATCCTTGAGAGTTGATTTGCTCGGAGACTTGAGATGATTATCATAATTAAGCATGTCTTACCAAGGACCTCTTTTGGCTGGTCCTTGAGTTGTGATTTTCACATAAAGACTAGGAAATTTTTTACCAGAATTGAGTTCTTGAATTGCACAGCGATTTGTAGGAACATCGGAGTAGACCCTTCAGAAAATTAAGCTAAACTCAAGCTTTGTACACAATGTCCAGTTATTATATCTTAGTTAGAGGTTTATTCTCCCCTGCATTTCAGCTCAAACTCCAAAATGTTTATGTTCAGGCTCACTTCTGGTTTTCATGTACCACATATCAAGTACAGGGACAATTGAATATCGCAGTGCACCTCAATTCGGTCAATTTCCTTATTCCTTGAATGCTTATAGTTCCTCATTGAGCTTCCTTTACTCGAATACATCATGACCATAGTTCTCATGTACTGATTATTGACATTTAAAACTAGAAGAGCAAGATAAACAGAGATCATCCAATCTTCTAGGATGCAGATAAATCACTTCCAAGTAAATATTATGTAGGAAAAATAACGAGTAATATGTTATACAAATGGTTAAACGGGAAACACAGTCTAAATTGAAATTTGGAATTAAATGGAGAGAGAGAGAGAGAATAATTCAAGGCTTGAATTCAATAGAATCTCCATAAAACAAATGCTTATTGACTTCTCCGGTTTATGCTCAATGGACGTTGCAAGTGTGCTCAAGATTGATGCAGAGGCCCGGTTCCCAAGATACAACAAATACAATGAAAAAGCCAGACTGGAATTGAACAAAACAAGTGAAGAATGTTATGAAAATTTTCATCTTTTAATAGTGAAAACTGAAATTGAATTGCTTCTACTTATAGAATAAAGGAGTGGCAATCTCCACAATAGATTTCTCAATTTCAAGAAATATACCTGGAATTGGAACTTAAATAAGTTTATCTAGAATTCCAATGAATGTACTAGGAATTTACAGTAAAATTATTTGGACTCCAAGATATTCCTCTAATGTTTTGAGAAATGAACCAGTTATCGAATCGAAAAAAATTACTGATTCATGATTGAATGGTTCAAAAGCAATCGAACAGTAATTAAATTGTAATTAAATCGGTTAATTTAATAATTAAAAATATTGATTTTATAAGTTAAAATATATCAAATTGTTATGATTTACTATATTATTATGTTATTTAATCATTAAAGGTAGATTAGTCTTTTATATTATTATTTACTTAAGTTATTTGTATATTAATGTAAAACAATATATTTTATAAATGAAATTCAAAAAAAATTAATTTTTTTTGTTAATATTCAAACAGTTTAACATGATATCAGAACAGATTTTCATGAAAGAAAATATAATCTCAAGTATAGTTTCAGTGGATCCAACTTCTGGGGTTGCAAGGAGCAAGGAGCAATGAGCCCTCACTCGGGTTTGTGGGGAAGCCCCAAAAAAAAAATTTGTTCTTGGTGATCAATGAACATAGGAGAATATTTGTACGTGACTGCCTAGAAATTAGGAAATCAAAGAAGACAATTAAGCGATTTATGTTAAAATTAGGGAATTATAGGAAAAAATTTAGGGAATTTTCAATTAGAAGTCTGTAATTTTCAATTTTCTTCAATTTGATCCCTAAATTTATAAAATTAAAAAACCGATTGGTTTAATGATTTATCTATTGGTCCATTGATCCAAATCGAATTGACACTTAGAGAACAATTTTTCCTTCTTCTAGTTTTTTGTTCCAAAGAGAGCCTTTGATAGGACCAATTCCTAGTCGGACTGGCATCTGGCCCAAAAGAAAATAAGTGATGTTTAATATTGTAACACATAAATAATTATTTTCTTATATTTTTTATATAAAAGTTAAGTGTATTGGACTAAAGTATCCCTTATCGCTCCTAAGATTAATCATTGTACTCTTTGTATGTGTTTCAAAGTGCCTATAACATAGTTATTTGCTGAGACTTTTTGTTCTTATTCATTCTTTGATTTTCTATGCCATTTTCCATCAAAATATATCTACAATTGACAAGGGTGCATCACCAAGTTTTTGCCATTGCTGGTAGAGTTTTAGACAAGTTAGAGTCCAGGCAATCAAAATGGACTACATATTTGGTATTTCCAGTTCGAGAAATCCCATCAGAATTCTAACCAAGCAGATTTTCACCCTCCAATTTCCGACCACTCTTAATCTTACCCAACGTCAGTCTGTTGCTTTCACTTGCCCATCCCATCAGAATCTTTTAATTAAATATTCATGCAATATTACAACTTGTGATATTATATTAATAAAAATGTAATTGTGTGTAATATACACAAAGATCCGTTACAAACACTTCTCACATTTTCCAGTTTTGGTGGTTTTGGATTGCCTATCAACATTATGCAAACAACAAAACAAGTATCCATGAACCAGCAAAAGAAGAAAATAAAAATGATAACGGATAAATAAATTTGTAAATAAACAGAACCAGGAAATGCAATTCGATTATGCTAACACAGTGGAAATCGGATTTTGGAGGAGTTCACCTCTAGTTGATTACATCTACATATATCTCTCGAATGGGAGCATCTGCTGGACTGATAACCCGGCTGAGCTATTTACATTTGGTGAGTTCCTACGTTCCTGGCCATACTGTTGATAAATAAACTTTTTTCCACAAGAAAGTCAAAAGGAAGATATTGAAATTTTGTAGTGGCATTAAAAAGTCAAAAAGTAGATAAAAGTAGATGTTGAATATGGACTTTGCTCCCCATGTCGAAGGTAATATATATGTAATGAGTTGATGTATGTTAAAAATGAAAAAAAAGGTCTCTTTCTCTTTTCCTCCCCGGTTCTACTATTTTCCTCTGTTTCTACTATCAATTTAGAAAGCCTATAAGTGAGGCCAACACATACATAGCTAGAACGTAGAAGCTATGGACGAGAACTGAGAGTGGCTTCCATGGTGGCAGCTGACCACTGGACTCGCCGACGGCCACTTTCTCGGTTTGACATCGTAGCCCGTTTCGACGGGTTCGAGCGGGGTTTTGTGCATTTTTGTCAGGTGGCGTTTTGAGATGAAGTCCCTTCACTTACCATGACGCAATATTTTTTCAACGTATTTATTGAGACCATGTTCATCTTTGTATACAATCGGACCATTCTTCTCATCTGCAGTTATTTCATAAATTAGGACAAAAATGCTGCAGTACATTGGGAAGTCATTAATAATAGTGTAAAAATAATAATAATAATAAATAAAAATGTAATTAGAAAGATAATTTAATAATTTAATGTGTTTTTTTTAGCCAACGTCTGCTGTTTGTGGATGGCGCAGGATAATATTAATCTCTTTTCTAAAGTTAAAAAAATAAGAAATAATTATGTATAATATTAAAAAAGGTAATTTGGTGTGTCCTTGCTACTAGTTTAAATTAACATCTCTTTTTAAAGTAAAAAATAAGAAATACTTATGTCTAATTTTTAATTTTTTAAAGAAAAATCAATTAAATTATATTCATATTAGTTAATAAATTTATTTTTAAATTTCATATGATGGTTTATTATAAATACTTTAAAATTGTGTCTAATAAGTTGTTATCTCTATTCTATTTCCTTAAATAAGTTGAATAAAGTTTTTACTTGAAAAAAATAAATTCTATTGAAATATTGAACGAAGTAATTTAATGTAACATACACCACCCATCCAAATTATCATATTTTTTAAAATTCAAATTATGATTTGGTTTTGTTATTATAAGAAATTATTTTTCCAATTTTTATATTTATTTAATTACTTTTAAAAAGACATAGACAATATTATTTTTGTTTTATTAATTAAATTTATATTAGTTTTAATGAATATTTTATTAATTAAATTTATATTAGTTTATCTGATAAGGAAATCTCAAACTTTAAAATCCCAAAATAAATATGAAATAATCATTTAAAGGGAAATGCTATTATGGGCTACAGAGTTCAAAATAATTTGAACTCCTGATAAGTTTTTAACAGTCAAAGTTAACGGTAAACTTTTTTTTTTAAGAAAAAATAAATTCTTCTATTAAAAATTAATTTTTTAAGAAATATTTTATAAATTAAATCTTAATAAGACAAACTCAATCATAGGGGTATTTGAGCAAATTTTTATCATTTTTTATAAATGAAAAAATGACAGTTGACCGTTAAAGGCTTAATAGAAGCTCAAAAATAATTTGAGTTTCGTAACCCATAATAGCATTTCTGATCATTTAGATAATGATGTTATTCGTAAATATCTACATTTTGAAGAATTTTGGAATGCTCTTCATTATTTTCTTCCAACATATCTTCCTAAATAAAGAAAGTAATCGATTTGGACATAATCAAACTTTACCCTATATATATTTTAAAAATATGGATAGATAGGTTGATAGATTTATTATTTTGGGGCAAGAAAAAAAAAGTCTATCGAATGCCCTCCCCATAAAATGTCTTTTAAGTCGGGCCATTTAATTTAAATGATCCGGCCCAGCAGGGAACTATTATTCCCTTAATATTGTTCTTCAAAGGATTAACTAGTAGGCGACACGGCGGCACTTTTGCTGTTGATACTACCAGGGTACCAGTTTGATCAGTATTCCTCTTCGGTCTTCAATACTTGCTTTGCAAGAAGGATCCATATAATAGAATATTGAAAAACTATATTAAAATTGATAAAGAAAACTCTCAAAACCTAACTGAAAAGAAAAAAAAAATGAAAAGTCCCCGGTACAATTCTTGTTTCATCCCAACAAATCGGGGGGAAAAAAACTACTGAATTGAACTAAATTGAAAATCCTTGTTGTTCTGATGTTTGCCGAATTGAGATTCCCAAACTCTTTGCTGTTGGTGAACTTTGCCCTAAGCTATGTCTTACCCTCCTTGTTTGACTATGTTTGAGTTTTGGAGTACTCTAGGATTATATTCTGTGTGTGCACCAGGATGAATATCGCATTAGCAAATCTGGTAATTTCATATTTGGGTGAAAATTGGGAGGTTGTTTATTTTACTTGAATTATCTTTTACATTTAAATGGGCTGTGTTATTTAAATGACTTGAACTTGAAATTGTTTTATTTTGGTGGGAAGAGACTTGGATGGACATTTTTACTCTTAAAATACTTACACATGATAGTCACGTGAGAAGAATGGTTGGATTCTACTGTAAAAAATAGTGATGAGGTATACAAAAATGAACATAAATTGATTGCGTGTATAAATAATGGTAAAATGGTCAATTTAGGGTTATATAACTTTTTTCGAATGACTATTTTGGTCTTATATCTTTTTTTTGAGAAATAATTTACATCCAAAATGCACTTTTTCCTTCTAGGGTCATTTTTTATATTTCACTATAGCCCCAACAATGTCGATGGACAAAGTCTCCAATTTAGTCCCATTGACATTAAATTTTGATCATGTAGATCCACATATTTTAATCTTTTAGGTCCTACAACTTTTTTCAATCAACTATCTATATCTTTTTTAAAAAAAAAAAGGTACATTTTTTGGTAGTTTTGACTAGAACATTTTTCTATTTTGTCAGGCATTACTTAGGACCATATTTTATGCTCCCTCCCATACCATAGTTGCCACAACTGTCTACATATTCACTTATCAAAATTAATATTTTCGCAAATTTAACTATAAAATAACATGTAGCAAATCTTAATTATAATCCTTGCTACATTTGAACTTACAATCATATATCCAAAAATTACAATAAAAGAAAAATTAGCCACCATATTTTAACTAATTTTGAAAGAAAAATAATAAAAAATTGAAATGAAAAAAAAAATCTCACCATAGTTTGAAACTAATTCATGAAAAAAAAAATTGCAGAGGTTGTTAATCAATGTTAAAGAATAAAACTAAGTGTTATGAATTTCAATATATCACTAATTTGAGTGGTGGAAAGGAACTCAGATGAAAATGACAATCACATGGGTCCAATAGAAAATCCAAAGGTAGAAAAATAAATTGAAGAGTTAGCACACTAAAATACCCAAAATCTCCCAATGCTCTATTACCGAAAGAAAAAAAACTATTATCAAAACTGTCTAAAAAATGTAGTTTCTGAGAGAAAAAAAGTTATATGATCTTAAAAGATTAAAAATATATATAGATCTACATGGCCAAGAAATAAATATTGTGGGACTAAATTGAAAACTTTGTTTGTCATCAGTGTTGGGGCTATTGTGAAACCCTAAAATATATAGATCTACATGGCCAAAACAAAAATAGTATGGGACTAAATTGGTCATTTTGTCATAAATAGTTGAAAAAAATATATTATGGATATTTTTACATAAATAGTTGAACTTGTGACAATCATGACATTTATCTCTCAATCCTTGGCTACTTGGTCTAGGTCCCCAAGACCTCTTTTACTCAAATTAACTCTTTCTACGACAAGAAAATATAGAAGAAATTTGATAAGGATTGGTTCATGCTTGAAAACATGAATATTTTTGTTTTTCAACTTTAAGTCACATAAAAAGGGCAAAAAGGGAATTAAAAATTTTGCTTTTGGTTGGATTCAGTCATGAGTTTTAGATTTTGTACCTGTTTATCTAAATTCTTAAAAAACGATTGACCAAATAAGTTTTGTTCTCGGTGAAAACGGATTGTCCAAATGCTGTTATTAAGATTTCGACTTTCAATTTTAAGGAGTACTCTGATAACTTCATTAATATATAAATATATATATATATAATAGTCACTTCGAACTTATTCATTTGAATTTTTTAAAAATGTTCTAAGATGCCTAATATAACAATGAATCTTGAGTATTTTTCAAAAATTCAATTGTGGTATTTCAAATTTAAAAGTTCAATTTTCAATAATTGAATAACTTATTTTGATTGGAAATTTTTAGAAGGATTTTTCCCATTTTCTTTTTTGAAAAATAAAAATTGGTTAAGATTAGAGTTGTTAATATAGGTCTGACCAGACATTCTGGAGGCCCAGGGCAGCGAATTGGTTCCAATGCCTAAAAAGGTTATGGTAAGGTTGGTCAACCCAGAGGGCCAATAAATATCATAATAATTGTAAAATAAAGAAATCAAGTTGTAATTGCTAAAATTTATTACTAGAGAAAACTAATTTACATAAGAAAAAAGAAAGTTAACCATAAAAATCTAAATAACAATAGATAAATCCATTCAAAGAAATAAATTATCAATTAAAGAAATTATTTAAAAATAATATATATATATATAAACCAATAATTCCTGCTAATGAAATATTAACAATTTCAATTTAATATACAAAATAAAAACACTTTTAACCCCATGAATCAACCAAACCGGCCCCACCACGGTCGTCTTCAACTCTCAACCCCAAGAGTCAGGCTAAATAGCCTTCTGTCAAATTAAGATCTTGAAGTTTCCAAGGCAACCTTTCAAATCATGTAATCAAGTCCTTATTGTCCACTTTAATTAGGATTAGTTTATACAGGTCATTATTTGAAATATATTGTAAAGACACAAACTTGAAGTACATATGTCCATATCTTCCGGTAATGACTTAAATTTAGTTCACGGAGCAATCGTAGAATGGCGAAACATGGCATCAGCCCGTGTATTTGTTAAGATCCGAAAAAATTTTGTTTCTAAAACAAAGGTTGAAAGTTAGATTTGTCAATATTGCTTCCACTATCACGCATGTGCCCCTGAGAACTTGAGGGTCATCGAAAAAAATAACTTCCTTCTTACCTCCAAAGTAAAAGAATTCAAGACCTCATTTAAAGGAGAAATTTAAATCTGAAAGTGTAAACCGCGTTTAGGTACCCCCACTTGTCGGATCTACGCCTTCTTTCTTAGGCCATAAAGGCACATTTATGAATTAATAGTCGTATGGCTGTATTAGGAATTATATTCAACTCCTACACAGTAAATCTTTACTTATCAGCATTTTTATTACCGTTCTTATTTTCTTATTTGTTTCTTCTAAATTCTACAATTCGTTCTGCTTAATGCGTAAAATGACAAAAAATAAATAAATAAGAATAGAAACAAAATCTTATTTTAAACCAGGAGAGGATGAAGAGTTTCATCGTTATTCTCAAAGATCCTGGGAGTTGTGCTAATTAGGAATCTGAAAATTTAGCTTTGAAAAGAAGCAACGGGAGCCAACTTGAAGAAATAAATTAAAACCATTAATTGAATTGACCGGGACAAAAAGGATATTTTATAAATAAAATAAGTAAAATATACTAGAGTTGTGTGATTGGATGCATTATATATATATATATATATACACGTTTTCATTTTCATTTCGTACTATTAAATTTCTTTTTTTACTTAAAAATAAAAAATATGATCTAAACATGAATTAAAATAATCATTTAAAATGAGATTGATCAAAAATTTTTTATTATTAAATAAAAAATGAACTTCAATCAACAAATATATTTTCCATATTAGATAGGAAATATCAACTTGACGTTGCATCCAAGCACACAATAAATTCTTCGAACTGATCAAAAGATGCTGTATTTTTAATTTATTTAATTTTTTTTCCAATAAATTACAACTACTCCCCCAATGTCATATTTTTCTTCACGGTTCTGACGACTACTCTGGCACGAACTTTCTGATTTTGTTTTTTTTCTTTTCCGAGGGGAAAGAAAAGTACTTTAAAATTTAAATATAAGAGAATAAGTGATTCACGTAATTCTATAAAATATTTAAAACTGCTCATCTTCAGCAATGATTCATCAAATGAGTCATTCAACTGATCCATCAGCGTTTTAAGCTGAATATTCCTGGCAGCTTTCAGTGGCCGATGAAATTTCAAATGTATTCTCTCCATTCCCATTTTAATGTATTTATTTCTATTTTAAAAGTTTAAAATTTAAATATTCCTTTTCTAAAAATAAGTAAATTTTTTTACTTCATTCATCTTTATTTATAGATATTTAAACTTTTTTTCTTAACTATAAATTATTAGTAGTCTGATAGTTATTTTATTCATTTTTTTCAATATTAATTTATAAAACATCTTTTCATAAACAAAGACAAAGAGAGTATAAGTCATGCCCTCTCTCTTTTAATAAAATAGAATTTTCTTTTTCATTTTTAATATACTTCTCTAATAAAAATATTTAGAAAGAAAATCATCTTAATATTAATAAAATGAGTCCTATATTTGAGGATGGACAGGAAGGAATAGCAGCAGAGTAAAGAAAGAAACAAAATACTGTTGTTGTAGCAGTCTCTTTTTTGTTTTTTGATTTTGGTTTTTTTTTTTTTTCTGACAGCAGTCTCTTTTGTTAATAACAATAATAATATATACATATAAAAAAGGTGAATATTTGCTAGTTTTTCTTCCAGAGTTAATGTTAATGTTAAACTTTATTCCTTTCTTTTCTGTTCTTGACCCATCAGTTATACTACTTGGTAATAAAGAACATCGTTTTCTTGTTTCACCTCCCCAGATCGATATCACCGGCTATATATCTCCTACGATCATCGTTTTCGGTTTTCCTTTATCTTTTCTTTTCTAAGGTTAAGGTATAGGTGACATACCATGTTCAGGGCACCCGGAGCAATTAATTACTTACAGGAGACAACTTCACTAGATTCACGTAGGTTGTGCCTTGAATCCATAAATAAGTCTCCACGTGCAACAAATCGTGGTTCAAAAAATAAGAAAAAGAAGACAAGATGAAAATCTAGTTCGAATTAATTAACACAATCTCTATCTCCAGCACACTCTTCCCATTATTTATGTCACTAATAATTATTTTATTAAAATTAAAATAATTTTTTTAAATGTTCATTTATGATTTTATTGAAATTGATGAAAAAAGAATGAAATATTTAATAAACTAATAATATTGATTTATATTCAGTAATAAAGAAAGTGAATATAAATGACTTATGAATATAAATGACTTAATAAATAATGACAATAAAAATATCGATTAGTGCAAGATAATGTATTACTATTGTGTATTAATACTAGTATATAGCATAAAAAATAAAGATAAATTTAGTTTCGATTTTAATTATAACTTTTTTTTCCTAAATCATTCAATATTCTCATTTTAATGAAAACTAATATTCTTGATCCATTTCAAGACTACGGTCTAATTCTTAATCGAAATGAAGATATACCTTTTCTAATATGACGATTAGCAATGGCAAACGGCATCGGGGCGGGTTAGGTGGAATTTGCGGGCGCGGGGCGGGGCGGGGAGGGACGAGTTTGGGACGGGTTGGGTGGGTTTTGAAAGGGTTATAACAGGTTGGACGGTTTGAGGACGGGTTTTGAGACAGGTCAATGACGGATTCCGGTACGGGGCGGACGCGAGTTTAGGACTGGTCGAGGACTAGCTGCGGGGCGGTGCGGTGCGGGAAAAAAAATGAGGCGCATGGGCCCTAGACGGGTTGGCGGTGCTGATCGGCTCAGTCACTGTTCATACAGTTACGGGACGAGTTCCGACGGGGCGGGACGAGCGGGTTGACTGGCCGACCAGCCCCGTTTGCCATTGCTAATGACGATTTTGTTAAGGTAACTTTCCAGACACTCCAAAAACATCTTGTAATCTTATATATATGTATTTACACATGAGTCGCTCTCAAGCCAGGGAGATTGACTTGAACTACTTTGTACCTACATATATGTATTTACCTTTTGCCTATATTCCTTTTTTATATATATATAAATATTTAACACAATTTGTAGATATATATACACATGATAAAAGTCCTGTAGATGAAAAGTTTCAAAGGTTTATCGTTTCAAATCCAGAAATTGACCACAAAAGTGAAGTGGTCCATCAACATGTACCATCCACTGAAGGAAATGAAAACGTGATCAAGTGGGGACGAAAATACCGAAGGAATTAAGCACATAAGCAATCCTACGGTCCGGAAGAGAATTTAATCAAATCAATCAATCAAGTACGATCTTCATACCGCCAATGGTCGCAGAATCGCAACCAGAACGTGGAACCAAAGTCACCAGCACATGATCATCGTCTTCAACATCCAAGTCTTCCAAGATATCCGTTATGGACAAACTCAAACTAGTCTTGATCTTCTTCTTCTTATTCTTATTATTCTTCCCCCCATGCTTATCATGCTTATGTGGCACGTTCACGAAGCTCCCGGCAAACTCAGTCTGGTCGGGTGCGGTCTTAGGATCATCATCTTCGTCATTAACAAACACGTCAAACTTCACAAATGCATCTCTGTCCACTTCTATCTTTTGTATCTCTAAAATCTCCTCTTTTTCTTCTTTCTCCTTCTTGCTTCTCTTCTTCTTAGGCCTCTTAACCATGACTCTAATCACTTTGTCCAGCTTTGCGGGAAGGACATCCTTAGGCCCGCGAACGTCCGCGGCATTTGCCACGGTAAGTTTCTTTAACTTTCTAACGGTAGAAGAAACTCGGGGAGTGGGACGAGAATTCAACCACTGATTATCCACAGCTTGATAAGAGTACCCAAGTTTAGTCTCGTCAAGAACATCCCTAACCTTAATTCTAACCATCTGGGCATTTTCATCATAGAAAATAAATGAAGCATCCAGCCAGTCCCTGTCCGAAATATCTTGCCGCCTTCCTCCGAGGGTTTTCCATATGCTCCACATTCTATCGATGTTGGAATGATGAGCATAGAACATGGGATCTCTTGCGGCAGAATAAAAGTTGCCCATATTCTCAAAATTTGGCTGGGTTCTATCTCCAGTCCATACGTGAACCGGGCCATGGGGAATGCCTTCAATTGAACCAGGACCGGGATCGGACTCATCTCCAGCCCGGTAAGGGCTGCCGAAGAATAATCGTGCAGTCCTGGAATTCGCGACCATTTGCCTGTACATAATTGTCAAGTTTTGCGATATTTGTTGCCTATCGCTAATATTTGGGTCAACTCCATTAAAATCTAGGTCAATCATACTTGGTGGCTGGTGATTGGCATCCCGAAGTTTATCGTAGAGTGGTGATCTAGGATCGGTATAAAAGGCAGGGAGACGCATCCCACCAGATGCATCCCAGTTCCAAAATGGCATGGCGAAAGTTGGATCGTTGATCAGTTTCCCCAATATCTTCTCGAAGAAGTACAAGTAGCAGCGGTGATATGGAAAGAAGAGCCACGAGTTGTGAACTTGGAGCTCCAGGTTGGGAAACCCTACTTGATCATATGCCCCATCACAATAAGCGCAATGAACGTTAGCCTGTTGTATGAAACTACGGGGATCATCTTCCGGTAGATTTCTCATGGCTTGTATGGCTTGTGAAAATTTGGCTACGTACTCATCGTCTACGAGATGAGCCGCCGGCCTCACGCGCAACGGGTTAGCTTGTGAAGGAAGCTGGAAATTGACTAGACTCGTCCCGGCAGGAGGGCAGCAGTTTGTGGGTATGGCTCCGGCTGGCAAGTCAGCCGGACCACATTTTGTGACATCCGGAGCTGATATCGGAGCGGCAAGTGCAAATGGGTCGTGAATTAGATTAGCTGCTCCATAGAGTCCACCTAATCCAATGAGCACATTTCTCCTATCGAACTTTCCCATATTGGAAAGTACTTCCCCATCTTTTGAACCGGCAGGAGTATTGTTTGGGTTAGGTTCCCTACTGGCATTGCAAGAAACCTTAAGGAGATGAGCACGGTTTCTGTATATGGAAACTTGTTGTGAGATCCTCCCAAAGAATATTGGAGAACAATGCAAACTCGAAAGTGGGATAGCGGCACCCGACGGAGAGGCGGCTGACGGATGTGAAAGCGAAGCCATGGTTTCGTTAGTTTGACAATATGTGACAGTGATGATTGCTCATTCTTACACCTAAATTTATAGGACTCCGAATATGGAGGGCAGTCAGCAGATGAGACTTTTCTTTACAAGTTTTCGCACGGTTGACAAGTAGCACGTGGGATGAAATTGCACGTTAACAATTTGAAGTTTTGTATATGAGTTAGAGATTGTGCATTTTAATATGAAAATCTCCTGTGAAATTTTTTATCGTTAAATTTTAATTAGTTGAGAAATTGAAGTTTTATAAAATATTAAATATTGAAATGTTATAGAGAGTATTTTATATGAAAATGTTCAATTAATTATGTATGTAATAGTTAAATGTTAAGTTAACTATATTTTAAAAAAAATAAAATAAAATTTGATATGGAATTTAGTTTATTCTTTTTTATGCTTTAATTTATAAAATAACTAAAAAAATATTAATTGTTAAAAACTTAATAGTATATTTTGTATAAATAG
Source organism: Echites panduratus (assembly GCA_035221335.1). Taxonomy (NCBI): domain Eukaryota; kingdom Viridiplantae; phylum Streptophyta; class Magnoliopsida; order Gentianales; family Apocynaceae; genus Echites; species Echites panduratus. The sequence goes on along the minus strand of JAWZTD010000001.1, from coordinate 7,660,554 downwards.
ACACTCCATAACACTACCAAATAGCTATATATATAATCCATCTATCCATATATATATAAATATATATAAGTTATTTGCAATGTTTTTTTATTATTAAAATAATATATTTTCTTCTTAAAATGTCATTATAAAGAAGATCATTAAGAAAAGAAAGAAAATAAAATATTTTATTAAGAGATTAATAGATAATATTGAAAAAAATTAAATAAAAAATCAAATATGTGTCTCATTTGATTACGCTTCAATGTCCTGACTAACCAGTTTGGGTTCGGGAAATTACCAACCTGTTTGGCTTTTGGCAAAAAATTAAATGAATATTATGAATTTCTAGATAACTCTTCTTTGAGAGGCAACTAGGCACGTGCCATGTCATCAGGATCCCTACTGAAGGGCACTACTTTATTTGTTTATTTATTTTAATAGAAGTTACTCCTTGAAATTCAATATATTCTTATCTTCATTTTGAATCAATTAAAATTAAATATTCTATTTCTAAATAAATTAAAATTTAAAAACAAATAAATTTGCAATGTGAAAAACAACTTAAATCAAAGTTTTTTTCCCTTTAACTTGTTTCATTCAGGGGGACTATTTTAATTTTTTCCTAATAATTAAAATAATTTAATTATTTTTAAATCTTTGCTTGTACGAGTTTTAGATGTGACCATATATTATATCGTACTCTTTCTGATTTTTATTTTTAAATATTAAATAACTATAGAATTTAAAAATTCAAAGTGTGCAGTTTCATGTATTTTTTATATCTTTTATTATGAGTAGTTAGTTATTATCAGTTCATATAGATTAAATAAAAACATATATATATATTATTTCTAAAATTCTCGTTATCTCTCTTATTTATAGATATGATTATATTTTTTTATAATAAATATTAGATAATATTTAATCAGGGGTAATTTAAATAATAAATAAAGATGTCTCGAGACTTACAAAATTATTATACAAATTAAAAAACGATAATTAACTATTTATAATAAGGGATAAAGGGAGTAATATTTATTTTATCTTTTGATTTAGATACATTGACAGAGAGAAAATGTGCTAAAAGTCTTGATATTGGGAATGGATCGAGGGCTCGGAAATTATTTGGAAATAAAAGAATAAAAAAAGAGGAACAGAAAGTTGGAATAAAATAATGTACATATAGGGTACCACAAAATCCTCTCTCCGGCATGGGCAAATCTGATCACGTAATTGAAAGTCAGCAGAAGTATTTTACGACCTTGTTGATGCCAAGATGATAACCCTGTGGCGGTATGTGTCGGCAAGAGGTCTTGTCAAATCCTTGATAACGACCCGGAGTACTAGGCGTTAAAGGCTTAATGACGATCTGATTACATTTGACTGTCAATTTTTTATTATACAATTTTCTTTAAAAAAAAAAAAAAACTGTGTGCTGCCATTGGAAGGCAAAGCATGAAAAAATTGATGGGATTAAAATTTAATATTTATAGTCTTTATGCTTATTATTTCATTTAGTGGAATGTCTTTAAATTGATTAATTTAGATTATATTGGTATATCGTAAAAAATAAATGCATCTTTTAATTATTTTTTATTTTTTTATAAATTAAATATTAATAAGATAAATTAAATCATTGACGTTATTAATCGTTAAAGACACATATAATAGTTTCTTTCCTTTTTTATATAGTATATTTGGAATTGTAACCTAAATATATTCAAAATCGGGAGCTTATAATGAGTGGAACAATGACAATTAATTTTAATGTAAGTATGGAAACATCGTCTTTGAATCCCCATTAATAGTCTCTTTGCGTTTACTTAAAGTCTCACTAACACCAAATGTAAACATTTATAAAATAAAAAACACCCACTTGCTTTTAATTAAAAGCTAAAACATAACTCAGTTTTAAATTTTCAATCACGAATTTCTAAAAGTAAAATTTTCTACTCAGAATTTAAAAAAAAAAAAAGAAGAAGGAAATTGATAATATTATTAAAAAGTAACTAGTACTTATCAAATTATTTAGCAATGGCAACGGGATAGGCGAGGCTGGTTAAACGGGTTCAAAAACCAGCTAAAACAAAATGGGGCTCGGTGGGCTGACGGGTCATATACGGTGCGGGGCTACTGGATAGGCGGGACGGACAATTCGGTTCGGAAATGGTTGTGATGAGTTTGGGACAAGCTATATATGGACAGGTTACGTGATGGGTCGGACATGTTGAGGACAGATCGAAAACGACTATGGGTCGAGCAGAGCTGATTCGAAAAAAATTTAATCACACGATTTCTAAATAAGTTGTTAAGCAAACTTAAATACTGTTTACATGATTCATGGGTGAGACAGGTTGGCGGGCCGACTTGTCCCACATGCTAAAATTACTATATGTATATATGAAAACAAAAAGAAAAAATGAGAATGATTCCCTTATGACAAGACCAATGATATTTTGAATTTGGAGGATTAGATTGTTATTTTAATCGCAATAATAAAACATTTTAGTTTATGCACGAAAGCTTTGTTAATATATTCCATAGGATATGCTTTATTGGAGGTAAAAAACTCACTTTAATCTAAATATGTATTTTTCAAAATGAATAGATACCATCCAAATAGATTATTTGTAAAAACAGATCAAAAAAAATTCATACACATGTCTTGAGATATTTTATTACATCTTCTACAAAATTTTCTTATCATCAAATAAAATAATATATATTGTTCAATAAAGATCATATATCCATAAAAATTAATATATCTTTTAGCATTTTATTAATAAATTATATCTACAAAACATACATATCTAGTTATCTACTAATATAAAAAATGTAATAGAATATATTTTGAGCTCGTGTCTTATGAAATCGAAAGATCAACAATTTACGAGAAGTCTAGAACTATTGGTACCGAAGTGTAATCTCATAATTCCAATAATGTTTTCTAATATTAATTTAATTTTCTTATAACTACTTAATTTATAACCTCAGAATATAATTTGCTATTATGGAATACTTTTAATTTTAAAATTGGACCTTATTATCATTCTCATTAATATAATTAACTAGTGTGGCAAGTTAATGAAATATATAAATATGATAAATTGAAAATTTTTTAATAGAATATTGATTTTAACATTGATTTTCAACTAAACAGAAAAGTTTTCAATACGAAGCGAAGAACTATTTGAATTGATATGCAATGTCAAGCAGAGTAGGCGCAACCAGATCCGTAGATATACTAAGGTCCAGAGTTTAATTAACTACTACGATAGTGACATTATTTGTTTGCACTATTTAGATCATTCTTGGCACGTCTGCTTCTACTACTTTTTTTTTTTTGCTTCTACTACTTGTTGAATGGACTGGTACGTGTATAAGGCAAGCAAGCAACTAGCTAGAACGAGGAAAATATATATTGGTCTCTCCGTCACTAAGATATTAACAATTATTTTTGTTAAAATTAGGATAATTTATTTTTTAAAAAAGGGTCATATCTAGTATTCTAATGAAAATAACAATAATGATTAGAAAAAAGAGTGAAATTGGGTAATATGATAAAAGAAATTAATAAAAATATATAATAAACTGTCAATGATGAGTTATAATTAATGATAAGGAAAATAAGTTTAAGTGACTTATATATAGAGATGAAGGGAGTACTACCATCTATTATTACTTCCACGATCAGAATTTAAATGCATCCGTTTCTATTTTAGATTATTAAAAATTAGATGTATCATATATTAGAAAAGATAGATTTTTAATATAAAGTTTCATTAAAAATATCCTTAATTTAAGAGATTTATGTCCACTTATCCAATGATACCATCAATATAAGTGCCCGTTTGACCTAGTTTTTTTAGTTATTAAAAGCTGGATTTTTGGCTTTTGTCTAAAAAAATAGCTTATGATAAAAAGTTGAAAGCTGTTTGGTAAATTTTTTTTAAAAACTATTTTTTTTAAGAAAGTTGTTTGATATTACAAGTTAAAGAAGTTTTTTAGTTTGGATGCTTAAGAGAATGAAAAACTCATGTTCTCCAGCTTTTCATTTTTTGGATTTTCCTTTATTAATATAAAAGCTCTTTTAAAATTTAATAGCTTTTCTAAAACCTATTTGGCCTAACTTTTGGCTTAAAATAGCTCCAAAAAAGGTTAAAAGCTGGGCCAAACAGGTTCTAAATTGATAATTTTTATGAAAGTCAAATGTACCTCTTAATTTTTTAATTAAAATAAAATATTTAATTCTGATCCGATAGAGTATTAAAGTAGGCTCTTAAAATTCAAAAAAAAATCTCAATTTTTCATTGCATTTTTAATTCTTACAATGCCACGTGTACAAATAATTGTTTCATGAAAATATTTTTAATAAAAATTTAAATTATGAGTTATATTTTCAAAGACGTCGTCTCTTTTATCTTTTTCTACTTCTTTTTATTTTCTATTACCATTCCACTTTCGTCTTCATAGGATTCCCAATGTGAAATTCAGCTTTTCCATTATTAATTCTTTAATATTCTTATCATCTATTCACATTTTTCTTATCCTTCCCTATTTCTTTCCCTTCTAAAATAAGTACAAGATTGAAGCATTATAGTTATATCTTATAATCAACTGATAATTTTATTGAAGGTATGCATTTATTCGCGAAGCTATGAAAGAATTGTCAAACAAGAAATATTCTTTGGAGGCCCTTTTGGAGTGCATAGAAAGAATAGTCTCTTCTGAATATTAGATACTGAGATTTGCATCAAATTATGTTCTCTATGGGATTAAAATAATAATGTGACATTATTCAAAATCTGAGATTTTTTTTTCTATTGATTATCTATTTAGCTAAATTTTACCTCCAATTATTCATGTAATTTCTGGCGCAAAGTATGGGAGAATATAGAAAAGGAAGATAAGCAGTAATTAAGGGTCTTTTACGAGTTCAAATTACATATTGTGGATTTTTATGTATCGTTTTGTTTAAAGGTATTTCCTGATTAGATTCGATAGGTTTTGGTTGATTTTTGAAATCAAATCATACTAATCACTTTTTAAAAATTTTAATCGTTGATATTAATTAATTTGATTTTTTTAATAGAGGATACTAAACCAAACCATTCATTGGTAGGCTTTACCGGTTCAATTTGGTTTGAAACTTAGTAACTAGATTGGTACATATATATATTGCTCAATAAGAAAACAATTTGTAAGGAACAAATAATAGGATTGTATTTATTTTTGTAAGACCCAATAAAAAATAAAAACTACAAAAACAATAGCAAAACAAAAAAAAAAAAAAACACTTTAAATATTTAAAATAACACGTACCATAATTAACTTCATACTACAAAAAAAAAAATGCTATTATCCTATTATAACAAAGTCAAAATAAATATCATAATAGACCATTAAAATTCAAAAAATATAAAATAGCACCATATAATGCTTAGAGTCTTCTACTACAATTTGATCATATGGTCCTTAAAGGAATGTACGGAATCACCATTCTTATATGTTAAACTGATAACCAAGAGTAGACACAGAAGATCTGTATAATTATAAAATCCAAGAGCAAGATAGTCAGAAGATCAATATAAACAAAAACATAATACTTTTACACTAGCAAATACAAGGTGAAATTGGCAGTTCCTTTCAATGAATCTGGCTGCTTTGAATCAAACGCTGGAGTTGAACACAGATCTGTCAAAGTATAATATAATGAAATGTTGGACATATTTTACATTATTAATCATTTTCTTTTGAAATATAATGAAAATATTTTTATAATATTCATGATTCATATTAATTTAAAATTAATTTGAAGACGAAATAATTTTGAATTTGTGGGAGTATTTAAGGTTCCTCAAAAACCCTACTTTAGCAGCCGTATCTGCAGCCAAAGGGGGGGAGAAGGGAAGCAGTCCGACGAACAACAAACAATTTAGAAATATAAATAAATATTATAGCAAGAGACAATTTCAAACCAAAATTTTTATCCCCTTTCTCTATGGCTCATCCAAATAAAAAACAACACTAACATTAACCTAAATCATTGGTAATTATATAAATATATAAATATATATATATATATATATATCACGTCATACATTTTGGTCCAGTAAATTTTTTGTAGCTTGTTATTGGGTTACAAAATTCCATCCTAAATATATAATACAATTTAAGTATTAATTTTTTTTATAACTTTAAATTCAGTTTAAAATTAATTGTCAATTATATTTAAATTGAGAAACCTTGTGCAACGTACTATGTTGTCTGATACAATAAAGTATTAATTGTCATTTATGGACTGAGTACTTGTCTCAAATTAGTTATCACTCACACATTTAATGTAAAAAATAAGTTTGAATTTTCTTTTATATCCCTCATTTATTTGTGACTTTTCTAAAGTCGAATTGTTGTAAATCTTCTAATTTCATACCAACCAATCCTTATGTTTTTAATCTTAAGTCTATAATAAATATTCATACAAAATCAAAATAAAATGTTCAAAATGAGTAAAGTTATTATTTTTTTAATATCGGTGAAATAACCTCAAATGAGAATTAAATTGAGAAGGAGGGAGTATACATTAAATTAATTTAAAATAAAGTATACGAATGATTTCTGATTAAATTCAATAAAATTAATATTTAACAGTGTACTATTGAAATTTTGGTTTAACATATTTAAATAAACAAGTAGTTGATCTAAATTGATTGAGTATAAAGATATATTTTTTAATTCTAAAAACTTATCATTTTTAACTAATGCCTTGATTGGTTAAAAGTATCAAAATATCATAATTCAATTTAATAATTTAAAAAATATAAAACAATTTTATTGACTGCATAAAAGTGTTAAAATGTCATGATTCAATTTAACATTTTAAAAAAATATATAAAATTTTTATTATATAATTTCACATTATTAATAATTTTCTTTTGAAATATAATGAGAATACTTTTATAATATTCAATGATTCATATTAATTTAAAATTAATTTGAAGAGAAAAGAATTTTGAATTAGAGGGAGTATCTAATTCTAAGGTTCTCAAAAAAACTTCTTTAGCAGCCGATACTTAACTGCGGACGAGAAGGAGGTGAAGGAAAGAGCAACGTTGAATTCGATTTATTTATTTTTTCCCCCCAGAATTCGATTCTTATGTTTCTTGGATTTTTATACTGTCTTACTCTTATCTTGTTTATATAACACTGGCATGGGTGTTGTTTGGATTTACCTCAGTTGGAAAAATGGTAAAAGAGAAGGTTTAATGAGTTTGAGAATGTTTCTTTAGTGTTGGGAATTTTGTAGATGTTCATATTTCTTTTCAGAATTTGTTTCCAGAAAATGTTTTAGAGTTAGATTTGGGGAACTGGGCAGTGAAAATATATACTACATTGAGTAGTGCAAAGATATACTGGTTAGTCCCAATCCATTTTATTTCTAGTAGAATATATTAAAAAATAATAATCTGGAAAGTGAATTCATCTATTTTGCTGATTGTCACACCATTGTAATTACAGGCATTTGTTAAAGCTCAGAAAACTAAAGCCTACATTAAGAGGTATCAGGTTCGGTTCAAAAGAAGAAGAAGTATATTGTGTTACTCTCCATATGCACTTTGTTCTGTGAGAGTGTTTGATTTGCTTGCATATAAATAAAGAGATTAATTTTGATATCTCCCCTTGCAGAAGGAAAGACTGACTATCGTGCTAGAGTCTGCCTGATAAATCAGGACAAGAACAAATACAACACCCCAAGATATTGCTTTGTTTGTGAGATTTGTATCCTATGTTATCTTGGGTAATTAGTGTTTGCTTCATATGATTTATTGTTACTCATCTTGTTTTATCAAAATTTGGTTCTGGTGTTACTTTAGTTTCGAACTTTCTTTTTTCCATTTTGTAGTGCTTATGAAGCAGTGACTGCTTAGTTTACATTTTATGTTTTTTTCTCATAATTTCACTTTATCAAACCAATGAAATGGGCCATGGTTAGTGTCAGGCTAATTGGTGATTTACTACTTCAGATCCTAGAAGCATTTTTTTCTTGTAGTTACCTTGACGCTGCCAATAGACAAACAAGGATATAATTGCACAAATTGTATCCGCTAGCATTTCTGGTGACATGATTCTTGCAGCTGCTTATGCACATGAATTGCCTCGCTATGGTCTTGAAGTTGGGCTTACAGATTATGTTGCAGGTGTTTGAACAACTATGGAGTTTTTAACTTCATGAGCTCACTTATGTTTTCATGTGTTTGGACTGTGGTGTAATCAAATTTTTTCTGTGTACTTTAGCTTACCGTATCGGGCTTCTCCTTGCTCGGTGAGTCTTAAAAGCTTGAAATGGATGAAGAGTATGAAGGAAATACTGATATAGTCACGTTTGTCATTGTGTCTTTTTGCTCTCTCTCTCTTGAAGAAAATAGGTGCCAAAGGTTTGAAAGAGAGATTGAAATCACTGTTTGTGTAAGCAAGTGACTGATTAATTGAGCTGTTCTCTCATAGGCTACTGGTGAAGCCTACTCCGTTGAACCTGCTGAAAGCTGGAGGCCTTTCTGTGCTCTTTTGGATGTTGGCCTTATCAAAACGACTACTGGGCATCGAGTTTTTTGGTACTCTCAATTTTTGCTATAATTTCTTCATTCTGTGGATAATTATGCATTTTCAAATTCAAAGTATATCATGCTCTGTTAAACCATTTAGGCTCCTCAAGATCGTGCACAGTTGATTTTAGTAACTGTATTTCAAATCAACAATGACAGCAAGTTTTTGAATCTCTGTTATTAGGGGGGCAGTGGCTGGGGGACTTGGGAAGAGGTTTGCAGGGTTCAACGAGGGGAAGCAACTTGATGCTGAGGCTCACCGAAAGTATATCTATGGAGGCGATGTGGCATCTTACATTAGAGTAAGTGTGGATCCCTTTTTCTTTTTTCTCGTCTCTTGTTCTTCCCTGTACTATGTCAGAGTATAATTTTTCATCGGATGTGCAGACATTGAATGAAGATGGGCCTGATAGGTACCAGTGTTGATTTGGGAGCATTGAGGCGGGATCCGATGCTCAAATCAGTGGATGATGTGGTGCATCAGCTACATAGAAAAATTTTCTCAAAACTAAGAGAACCTGAATTAGCCTCGATAAACTTGCCCCAATTAAGAAGGTAAATACTCAAACCGGGTTTGAACACCTTTACAATGGCAAAAAGTTCCTATCTAATCAACTTGGATTGAAATCCTTTTAAGCCAATTTTTTCTTTGCCATATAAAAATGGTAGGATGCTATATTTAAGTCACCTAGTATAATGATTTTGGAAACCATGACTCATTAGTCTCGAAGTCTTGTACTCATTGGGCCAGACTTGTAATTACTTGGGCTCACCTAACTATTGGACATACTAATAAATAAGCACTTTTCACTACTAAATATTTTCTATTCTCCTATTCTGCAGTACAGCATAAATTACTGCTCCTCTTTTATTTATATATTTATTTATTTATATTCTTTTCTGTGTTAGCTCATTTATGAGCTCATATTACTCTTCTGCAAAAGAAAGATGAAAGAGAAAAACTATGTACTCCTTCCTTCCTCCGTGCTGAATTGAATCTTTCAAATTTATATTAAGAATATGTCTGTAATTAAATATTTTATTTCATAAATTAGTAAAAAAATTATCAAGAAATCGATATTGCTACATTTAAAAATAAAAATAAACTAAATCAATAAAAATTGTCAAAGTCAATTTCAATTTTGGACAATAACATATTATATATTGTCTTTATCTCAACATGTTGAAATAAAATAAAATTTGATTTTTCTATTGAAAGGACTTGAGTAAAATATATTTAAAGATATAAGTTGTAATCAAAATAATATTTCTACACTCTTATACATTATTCTCTAATGCAATTATATCTAATGCTATTTTATTTAATGAGTAAATCTACTGCCATAAATCACAATTTATAATTTTTCATATTTAGATAGTATTTATAAGGTAGAAATAATCATCTTGATGCCTCCATTTTTTTTTATCATTCCAAGAATATCTATTTTTCTAAAATAACTGTTTTTGTTTACAAGTATTACAAAAGTCAAGCAAAACAATAGTAAATGCATTACCTAATATTTTATGTCTGAGCATTTAAGTCGAGTTAAATTATTTTTTACTCCTCCCTTCATTTTGTTTGAATGTCCTTTTTTATATTTTAATATTTATTTAAATTTGAATGTTTCATTAAAAAAAAGTAAATTTTTAATATAAAATTTCATTGACCTCTTTTTATTTAGTAACAATTAATTATATTAATAAAAATGACAACTTGATAAAAATAAAATGTACTCTTCAATATTTTATCAGATCAAATGATTTATTCAATTTATTGTGTATGAAAACACTAATTTCATTTAAAATGGACCAATCTATTGTGTTAGATGTATGTTTGTATTAGAATCTATTTTTTACTCAAAAAAAAAAAAATCACTCGCATTTTTGAATTATTTTTCCCTCCAACTCTTTTGATTTAATTTGTTTTCCTCTGACTCTTTTGAATGGAAAATGATGAGCACATAAACACACCCTCGATAGAGTATATTATTTTAGAATGATTAAATGAATAAAATAATCAATTATCATTTCCTAGCTAGAAAATAAATCATCATTGCCTTATCATTTTTCTCACAAAATTATAAATAAACAATTCCAATTCATATTGGTTGAGAAGTAATTTTTAGATGAAAAGACAACACGTTTACATTTTGTTGCAATATACCCAAACATAAAGTTAAAATCATTCCAGAAATTAAACTAAAATAGTATATGGAAAATTTGAAGCAAATTATTATAGAAAAGCTTTTACATATTTTTGATTCAATTTTTTCTATTATCTTTTTGAAAATATTTTAGAGGACTTTATTTATTTTTTTAAATTTAATCTTATAAAAGAAAGGGACCGTCGCCCCGAAAGTTGTAATTAACCAAAGGATATAGCCGTTTCACTCCCTCGTGGGGACCACACCATTGGCCTGCCGGCAACTTAACAATTAAGAACTTAATCAGGATTCGGTGTGTCATCGTCCACCAGGTTTCCTTACTCTCTAACCGTCCGATTGATATCTCCTTTTAAAATCCTTCAGTGAGACTTCTTTTTCGACGGTTCAGGAGACACCAAAGAAAAGCTAAAAGCAGCGGATTACTGACTTACTCCTAATTTTTGAATTCCAAATTCTTTACAAGTACTTTGTCGTCTCTCCGCTCCCTCTTCTGGGCCCCACTTTTAGTGCCCCTTTCAAATTACACCGCTCAACCACAACAGATCCAGATTAATATTCCACGCTCCTACCACTCCGCGTACATTCACCTTCCACCTTCTCTTTGAGGGCCAAAACACACCCAGCCAATCAGGCAAAGGAAAGGGTTTTCCCACTTTTTGTGCTACGTGTCTCCACTCATAATTTCGAGAGTGGTTACTGTTGTATCCGAAGCGTAAAACTCAAAATTAGCCCACTCTCCCTGTGTTTTTTTTTGAAACGAGAAAGATAAAAGAGAGATCGTACGCACTTGCTCAACCCTCATTTGGCCTCGCCGGCACTCGGCTGAGAAGAGAAATTTTATACCGGAATAAGTAAAAAGCGACGCCGTCACCATTTCTATTCTTCCTCCCTTTTTCGGGACATTTTACGGAGATCGACATACGGAGACCTTTTCGTATTTAATCACAGAAAAACGAACAGTTTTTAGTGGTTTTTTTTTTTCTTTCCCCTCAGAAATACGGTTGGCAATGTCGGAGGACGAGAAGCTATTGAAGGAGGCAAAAAAGCTGCCCTGGGAGGACAGATTAGCGCACAAGAACTGGAAGGTCAGAAATGATGCCAACATCGACTTGGCTGCCGTCTGTGATTCTATCACTGATCCTAAGGACCCGCGCCTTCGTGAATTTGGTGAGTTATGGTTTCTAATTGATCCTATCAGATCTGTGTTATCGTTTCCCGATCTTAATGTCATTGATCCGTGGCTGATTTTGTGTAATGTGAGGGATTAGTCGGATAGATCTTAGGTTTTTGAATTTTTTGAATATTCATGATTTTTTTTTTGCTTAAAATTCTCTTAGGACCGTTTTTTAGGAAGACTCTGGCGGATTCCAATGCCCCTGTACAGGAAAAGGCGCTTGACGCCCTTATTGCTTACTTGAAAGCAGCTGATGCTGATGCTGGGAGGTAATTCTTAATCATCTGAATTTAGTTCATAAAAAAAATGTATTTCTTGGGTGATATAGTGATTCAGTTTGAATTACTGGGTGAAATTTGAGTTTCATTTACCTCTCGGATAGATATGCTAAGGAAGTATGTGATGCCATAGTGGCAAAATGTCTGACTGGAAGGCCGAAGACAGTTGAAAAAGCACAAGCAGCATTTATGTTATGGGTGGAGTTGGAAGCTGTTGAGCCTTTTTTGGTACTTTCTGATTCTAGAATTTACTGCTTTTTTAATAGTTTGATTAGTTAAGTAATGTATCAATTGAATTTGGCTTCTTTATAATGAAATAGTGGCTTTTGTTTAGAACCCCAATAGAAGCTTAATTGATTAGATGAGCTTTGTAACTAGTGGCATCCGACTAATGGTGATTTTCTCTGATGTTTCTGGATTTTAGAGCATGTATGATGAATATTCCAAGTCTATCTTTTATCTCCATTCCTCTTGATTCAATGCTTGAGATAATTAAATAAGGAAGATGAAGATTCTGCCACATGCAATGCAATGACATGATAAAATCTAAATGTTAAGAATTGCAATCGCAATTGTTTTGCTAATTTATTTAGGTTGAAGATGATAATGGAATAAACTAGGTAGTATTTCATTGAGCTAGCAATATTATTCCTCTGCCACTGGATACTCTTTATATCATTTCGATGAGTTTACACACCCTGATTTTTATTTGGTTGATTTTAACTGTTTTAGTTCCTTGAACCTTAATTGCTTGATTTTGTGCTTTAGTTGGATTCAGATATGAAATAGATGCTGGCGGTTATTATGACTCAAGAAGTCTCAAGTTGCACCGGGCGATTACCTTCAAGTTCATAATCGATGTAGTAGTGGAATTTTTAAATTTAATATTTTTCATTAGGTGAAAAGCAAGTAGTACCTCTCATCTAGTGCTTCTAATTTTGTTTGTTTAAATTAATTTTCTTCTTATCTTATTGGAAGTTTGTTGTTATATACGTGCATAAATTCATGTATAAGTTAATGCATCTTACACAGTTCAAAAGATAAGATTACTGTGAGAATCTTGTCCTCGAGCCTGTGGAATTTCCACTTTTGGTGCTTGGTTGACGATCTTCCTAATGTGATGCATTGTTATTGTAAAAGTGGTAATTTTACACTTTTTTGGGTTGAAAATTATGCAGTGAGAAAGTGGAATGGTACCATTTTATACCCATGGTTTTTCTAATATCACCACTTCAAGTGATAACAGAATTTCATTTTAGTGTGATGACATAAGATTTCTAATATCACTGCTTCAAGAGATAACAGAATTTCGTTTTAGTGTGATGACTTTAGATTTCAAATATCACTGCTTCAAGAGATGACAAAATTTCATTTTAATGTGATGACACTAGATTCATTATCATCATCAAGCTACAAAAGTTAGCTTTTGAATTTGCGCTTTTGAATTTGCTCACTTCTCCTCCATATTTCCTGTGCATTGTATCCTTTATCCCTGCCGTTTTCTCTCTATTCATGTTCAGGCTGGCCTGTTTCTCTTTACCTGTGCTCTATACCTTGTGTTTTCTTCTAGAATAGAGACGGAAATGTAGATCCACTCTTGCAACACAGTTTTCTTTGGCTCACTTTAGACAATTGTTGTATATTATTGTGTATCATGGAACATTGTTTTTACATAGGTGAAAATGATGAAGCTGGTTATCAGCTAATTACTTTCTTGTATAAGAATTCATTCATATTACGAGTCTTTATTCCCTTCCTTTTATATTGTTTAAGATAATCTGACTTTTTATAATTCAATAAATTAAGCTGCACCTTACATTTCTCCTGGGGGGTAATAATGTGTTTCATTTAAGTAGCATAATTGATTAAGGTGAACGATGGGGAACCCTGTTATCAACTTGTTTTTAGATTCAAGGACATAATGGACCATTTTAATAACAAATCTTGGCTCTGTTTCACAATTCTTTAGTTGCATTTGTTTAGAAAATCATCTTCAATTTTGCTGTACTCTCCTATTGATTGTTTATGAGATGGAAGGCAAGATGTACTCTGCATTTGCAAATAGGCCTACTAGCATAGAGGCCTGTAAAGGTGTTTTTGTATTATCAGGGTATCTGGCGTCAATAGTGGTTTCCTTGCTTTAGTAGAATTGGCTGTTATGTTCAGATAATTGTGGCAGATAATTGATCTTGAGGGATAAATAGAGCTAGATGAGGTCTGCATGATCTTGTTAAGAATTATAGAGTTTGTGGTTCATCATTTTTGTACTGGGCTGGTAAATATTTTTGGAATAGGCCAGTTTAAGTAAATTGGACTACGGATGTTGGATTCAATTGAAATCTAGATTTAAATGATTTTCACTTTGTCTCAAGTTATCCATTTTGCTATTGCTCTCATTATATTGACCTGGTCCTTTAAATATCATGTCCCTTTGTAGATGACTTCTTTATATTGTTATTTCATAGGACGCTATGGAAAAAGCAATAAAAAATAAAGTTGCCAAGGCAGTAGTACCCGCAATAGATGTCATGTTTCAGGCCTTAAGGTAAATTTATCTTTTTTTGCACTACACTCTAGACTTGATGATGAGATTCCCATTTTCATACTGTTGGAGGATTATGACATAGGTTGCTCAAATATCTTTCAGTGAATTTGGCTCTAAGATTGTTCTGCCAAAGAGAATATTGAAGATGCTTCCTGAACTCTTTGATCATCAAGATCAGAATGTTCGTGCTTCTTCGAAAGGACTGACACTGGAGCTTTGCCGTTGGATAGGGAAAGATGCAGTTAAGTCAATATTGTTTGAGAAGATGAGAGATACAATGGTATGCTGATTTCTCTGTGAACTTGAATCATGTTCTCATTTCAATTTCATTATCTGTATAACCTTGTGCCCTGTTTTCTTGATGTCAAGAAAAAAGAATTGGAAGCTGAGCTTGTAAATGTGACGGGAACAGCTAAGCCAACTCGCAAAATAAGGTAGCTATTTGTAGATGTAATTATCTATTTCTTTTGGTTGCCTGTTCTTGTTTGACAAGTACTCAATTCTTTACTCTCGGCTTTTCTAATGTCATTTGATTTTATTTCCAACATGCATCTTGACTGAACATTTCTCTCTTGCTTCGCCTTTCCTCCTTTATATTGAGTCCTTATGATTTATGTTCAGATATCACCCGAACTTTCCTAACTCCACCAGAAAACAATTTAATAGGCACACATATAGGATGTGTTTTTTTTCACTTGTGAAGTGTTTTATAATGGCAATGGGTTCTCTTGAGTATGAGTATTTTCTTGACGTGGCTCTAACTTCTCCTTGCAATTTATCAGATCTGAGCAAGACAAGGAGCCAGAACAGGAGGCTGTTTCTGTTGTGGTGGGTTCTGGACCTCCTGAAGAATCAAGTGTTGATGGTATGATCTCTCTGCGTTGGAGGGAGTCTACTTTATTCTGACATCAAAATTTCCAATTCTGTGTCAAGTATGCTGAAAAATTTTCTTAATTTTTTTGACCTTGCTGCCTGGCTTGGCATATATTTTTTCGTTGTCAGTTCCTCAGGAGATAGATGAGTATGAACTTGTTGATCCTGTTGATATAGTGACGCCTTTGGAGAAGTCGGGATTTTGGGAAGGAGTGGTCAGTATTCTCTAATTTTCTTAATGCTGTTTTGATTAGCAGTGTCTTTTACCTTTTCTTGATCTAGTTGTCAATTCCAATTGGTAATTTCTGTTTGGTTTGAAATTTCAGAAAGCTGCTAAGTGGTCCGAGCGAAAGGAAGCTGTGGCTGAGTTGACGAAACTTGCTTCGACAAAAAAGATAGCTCCTGGTGATTTTGCAGAAATCTGCCGGACACTTAAGAAGGTTTACCTATCATATTTTTTTATAGCAAAGTTTTCTCCATTTATTGGAGAAATGTGCACCATCTTCTTGCTGCCTTGTTAATCTTTTCCCCTTTTCAGTTGTGTTTGCTGTTCATTTATGATATTCACATCTTGATTATTGTATCATACATCCCATCTGCCTATTCTGCAGAGGCTGCTGTACTTTTGACTATTGAGATCTTATTCCTGCATCTTACACTCGCGCATACTATAAATTTCTGTATTCCAGAGTCTCGCATTTGATTCTTTCTCTTTGCAGTTCACATGCTTGTGTTGCATGAAGTGTTCTGATCGTTCTCTTCGTGCTTTGCAGCTTATTATAGATGTTAATATTGCTGTTGCAGTAGAGGCTATCCAAGCAATTGGAAATCTTGCCAAGGGACTGAGAACACATTTCTCTGGGAATTCTCGTTTTCTGTTGCCTGTGTTACTGGTAATATTTTATCTTCGAATGGTACATGTTGCATGGTTAGTTGCTTGATAACATTTTATATCTTTTAAAGACAACTTTTTTTTTCTAATATCAATTTTTATAACATGGGAAGAATTATCCATTTACTATTTGATAAGCTGATTAGGGAAATTGGTATTTAAGTTGTTCTCTTGTATTTTGAATGCGATTTCATAATCTGTAATCCATTTTTCGTTTCTTTCCCCATTCCACATTGACATTTTTTAGGTTTAACGGGTATTGCTTACAATATTAGATTTACTTTATTTTGCTTGGAGGTTGAAAGAAAACAAAGAGAGAGAGAAACCTGTTTTGACCCATTATAGATGTTGTATTGCATGAATTTCATTTAATTCAAGGAACGGTTTAATTCTCTTTGGATCTTGCTGGGTATACATGCTTAATATCTACTAATCATGGCTTTAGAGATGTCAATGTTTGCTTCCTAGAGGTTGTTGGATATGTCCAAGAAAATAGTGTTGTGGAATAAGGTATAGAAGGTTATTGTGGCATGATATGGTATTTTGATGTGTAAAGTATAACCATTTTCCATGATGTATTTGCTGCATAAACATTTGACTAATGGAAAATAACCTAGTTCACTATTGTGGTTAAACTTCGTTCTTTCATACATCCATTATGGTATTACCTTCTTCAATAATGATTATTAACTATGGAAATGGGATTAACTTTGGCTCCTTTCTCTTTGATTCACTTTGTTGTATTTTAAGAATTGGAATTTACAGTTGATCAAGTTAGCTTGGTGCCTTATTATAAATATATTTTTTTCTCAGGAAAAATTGAAAGAGAAAAAACCAACATTGTCAGATGCACTCACTCAAACTCTGCAAGCAATGCACAAATCAGGGTGCTTTACTCTTGCTGATGTTGTTGAAGGCAGGTTCCGTTTTGAATCCACTGAGATTATTTGCAGTTTATTTCTTTATTAGAACATTTAGTTCTTAAATATATATATTTGTGTGTGGTTCATTTGAAGAAAGATGGAGTTGTAACTTTTTGTTCATATTGTGGTGAAATTAAAGTTGTTGGCGTATTCTTGAAAATTCTGTTGCAGTACAATATGTCATTTACTGCAATCTAGGTTATCATAGCTTTCCAGTTGATGAGTATGAATGCACTCTAGTTAACTATAATTTTCTTATCACTTTATATGTGGTAAAAGATATTTGTCTTTCCAAAAGTTTTACACTTTCTCCCCAATTTTATGAAGGAAAACAATAGTTTCACTTTTATCATTTTGTCAATTTAAGGGTAGAATAAGGTTAGGATGGTAGTTCTGAAGGCATAAGCTTAATGCTATTATTGTTGCAGATGTTAAGGTGGCTGTGAAGAACAAAGTTCCTCTTGTGAGGTCATTGACTTTAAACTGGATTACGTTCTGCATTGAGACAAGCAACAAAGCTGTAATCCTTAAAGTGCTCAAGGAATATGTGCCAATATGCATGGAGGTTAGTTTGAACCATACTGGTGGAGCTGGATTCTGTATGTTAATTTATAGTGAAATATGCTTGAACGTATTGATTGTTGTTTTGATAGAAACTTACAGCAGTCCAGATTAATATATGACAATTTTAGATTTAGAGATCTCCTCACTCTTTTAAGGCAATCAGTAAATTCCCTGAATATTCAAATAATTCTGCAAGATATATCTCATAATTTATGTTTTGTGCTTAAGTACCATACTATCACCGCCCACTTGACCTCTTCACAAAGATTTTCTAAAATAATTGAATGGAAAATTTAGTGTTGAGTCATTTGTCCAAACTATTTAAATATTAGCGTCCACCATGCCATATCATTCTTTCGTATTTGCAATCCTAGAAACTGAATTATAGAACTTGGAATTCATAGTTCTCCTAGCATCCTAAGCACAAAAATGTTTGGTAATTCTAATTTTGATTGTGGCAGTCCCTGAATGATGGAACACCTGAAGTTAGGGATGCTGCATTTTTAGCTTTGGCAGCCATAGCTAAGGTGCATTTTCTTCCCCTCATTGACATATTGTACTTAAATTTAATCTGTCATATCACACTTTGAAATTAATTTGAGTGTTTACTATTATTATCTTCAGTCAGTTGGCATGAGACCCCTGGAAAAGTCGCTTGAGAAACTTGATGATGTTAGAAAAAAGAAACTGTCAGAAATGATTGGGACTTCTGGAGGTGGTTCAACAGCAGCATCTAGCTCAGGTTTGCTTTTCTTTGTCATCTTTGCACTTATGTTGGATGCCTTAGAAGTGCTATTTGTCCTTATCTTATTTATGTTTCTTTTTAATCTCTTATTATTTTAAATTTCTTCCCTGACACTTTTTTTTAAATTGCTTTTTATCATGCAGTTCCTGTTCATTCTTTGGGAGGAAGTACATCTTATTCAGAGGTGAGTGTCAATGCTTGAGATAAATTCATTTTGTCGTCATTTTCATTGACTTCCTAACAAGAAAAAAGAGTTCTTTGTTATTTGGTGAATTCGGTAGACACAATTATGTTTTGTGGTGCTTTACTCAATTAGCACACCTGATTCATGCATGTGGAGCTTTTTCATTTTGGCTCAGCGTTAACAGTTTTGCTAAACAATTCGACAATCTATATTGTAGAATATAAGTTACAGTTAGGATGATTCTGTTAAAGGTGCACTCACATTTCTTCCTGCAGGTTTCAGATGGATCACTTGCTAGGAGGTCTGCAGCTAGCATGCTTAGTGGAAAGAAACCTGTTCCTTCAGCTGTGAGTATTACTCTTACTTGGAGTAATATATTTATCAACTCTATGTTTCTATATTCTCTTAACGCTTGCTGTGAGGACTTTTCAGACCATTTCTCTTCTGATAAGATTGTAGTCAATTTAGATTGTTTTCTTTTGATGTAATTTTCAGGCTGGGAATAAAAAAGTAGCACCCACCAAATCAGGCAGTGGTTCCAAAAAGGGAGAAGGAGCTGCACAGTCAAAGGTGTCAAGGACTCAGGAAACTGAAGATGTTGAGGTCAACATTGTGCTGTTCAACACTGCAACTTGGTAATGTTGTATGACACCTCTACAAGATTTATTGAGCATATTTCCTTTCATGTTTTCAGCCTGCTGAAATGAGCCTTGAAGAGATTGAAGAGAAAATAGGTTCCATTATACAAGCAGAAACAATTTCTCAACTGAAAAGTGCTGTTTGGAAAGAGCGGCTTGAAGGTATTTTACTTTCCCATTTCTCCTGATCCAGTCCCTGGAATTAGTTTCTGTTCATATAATACAGATTAACTTATTGCTCTGGTTTGAGGGTCTGGAAGACACTTTACTCCACTGATAATTTTTGTTATCAAAACAAAGGAAAAAATTGTACGAGATATCCAATTCTAATGCCACTCAAAATTTTCAAATAATGCCTGTAATCTACAGGACATCATTAATTTAAGTGCATAATTAGATATGGCTGATTGGTCTTCAAACAGTTACATGATAAATTTTTGCTTCCTCTTGTCAGTGTTTAGGGTGTATAGTTTTATAGTATCAGCGATACACGGAAACTTCATACATTTATATGTCTTTTTGGAGTTGTTTTTCATCTTTTCATACTTTAATCTCTTATGGTGAAGATGCATCTAATCTAACGGCTGAAAAGGCTAAAAATTTGTAGTGTTCCACTGTTTTGGATTGGAATACTTTTCTTAACAGCTTGGTACTCAATATTGTTTACACTTTTGTTTAACAGCTTGGTACTCAATATTGTTTACACTTTTATTTAATATCATATAGTTTCTACCTTATGCTTTCTATTTTTTTTCACCTCCTCTGTTCCAATTGGTTTTGCTTTCTGTAAACTTTTATTTCTTATGCTTTAAGTTCAGTTTTGATTTTTATTCAGTTTACGGTTTGTGGCTTAGTATCTCATCTACTGAGATTCTATTGCTTTATTCAGGATATCTTACCTCTAGAATACCCTGAGCATTGACAATCACTTATCCATGTTCTTATTCTTCATATCCATTTGCCTGACAAGTATTCTGCTTAATATATTTTTTTTCTTTCTAGGAACTTTTGAATTAGTTTAGGTATGTGTTTCTTCATGTAATTAGTAATGACATAATATTTGTTATTTCTGTTGTTTCTAAGTGGTTGATGGTCGGTTTGTTTCATCTTCCATTGCAGCAATTGGCTCTTTCAAGGAGCAAGTTGAATTGGTACAAATCCTGGATACATCAGTGGAGATTCTAGTCCGTCTGCTTTGTGCCGTTCCAGGGTGGGGTGAGAAAAATGTTCAGGTATCCATTTATTGACAATGTCAATGAAGTTTGACCTTTTGTCACCTATGCACCCTGATTCCCTTACCCTGTCATCCGTAAATCAAAGTGCAGGTTCAGCAACAGGTTATTGATGTTATAATTCATATAGCTTCAACTGCATCAAAGTTTCCAAAGAAATGTGTTGTCTTGTGTCTCCTAGGTCTGATTCCAGATTATTATTATTTTTTTCTTTTTTGGTTGTGTATTCTTTTTTGCTGTTTCTTTGTTTTTGATTTTAAAGGGATTTCAGGGGTTGCTAGTTCTCATACAAAGTTCACTATCTGTTTGTGGCAGGAGTTAGTGAAAGAGTTGCTGATATCAAGACCCGAGTTCAAGCAATGAGGTGTCTCACTACTTTCTGCGAAGCTGTTGGTCCAGGATTTGTTTTTGAGAGAGTAAGTCTTTATTTAATGTGCATACATCCTCTTGATAATTTAGTAATAATCAACGATGGAAAGGCATACAAGGAAAATGTAGTTATTTCAGTTGCATCCTTGTTTCTTCAGCAAACATACTGGATCTACACAAATATACCTCCTCTCTAACTCCAACTGCTTCAATTAATAGAGCGTATTTAATTGATATTTATGTGATTTCAGATTTTCTGTTTAGTAATAGAAGTGTCACAGTAACTATTTGTATTTTTCTTTCTTTGACTTTGGTTTGTGCTTCCGAGAAAATATTTTCTGGAATGGATTTCCCTTCTGACATTTTCAATTTTCTTTATCTCATTTAGCTATACAAGATCATGAAAGAGCATAAGAATCCTAAAGTTCTTAGTGAAGGAATTCTGTGGATGGTTTCAGCAGTTGATGACTTTGGCCTCTCGTATTTGAAACTAAAGGTCGTGGAAATGTTCTTTGAAATTTTCTATTTTCATATTTAGACAGGCCTGCTAAAGAATCCAAGTAAAATTTTTTGTTTTCTTTGCAGGATTTAATTGATTTCTGCAAAGATATTGGATTGCAATCCAGTGCTGCTGCTACTAGAAATGCAACCATTAAACTTATTGGGGTACTACACAAGTTTGTTGGTCCAGGTGATTTATCTGCTTTGTCATTTGTCTCATGAAATATTTGCAAGTGCTAAAGTGCATCTTCCTCGCAGATATTAAAGGGTTTCTCTTGGATGTAAAACCTGCTCTTCTTAGTGCACTTGATGCTGAGTATGAGAAAAATCCTTTTGAGGTATGTCCGTTTGGTTTAATTATTGATTTGTTATTGAATTTTATTAACTGATATGATTTCCAACTTGTTTACTTGCAGGGAGCAGCCGCTGTCCCAAAGAAAACTGTCAAGGCATCAGAATCTAATCCATCTACCACTGGAGGTGGCCTAGATGGCCTTCCACGTGAAGATATTAGTGGAAAGATCACACCTACTCTTCTGAAGGGCTTGGAAAGTACAGATTGGAAGGTATGGACTTGTGATCTCTAAGGTTGATTTGTGACATTATGTTCTTTCATGTTGAGGTATTTTTGACTGGGTTCTTCAAATTGTAGATTCGGTTGGAATCTATTGAATCTGTGAATAAAATCCTGGAAGAGGCTAATAGGCGCATCCAACCCACTGGAACTGGTATGCTTCCTTTCTTGGATGGTTAAACAATTAGGGTTGTTAGCACTTTGGTTGCTTCTTTTAACCATGATTTTATTTGTATTACATTTTCAGGTGAGTTGTTTGGGGCTCTTAAAGGCCGCCTCTATGATAGTAACAAGAATTTAATAATGGCCACCTTGTCTACCATTGGTGGTGTAGCATCTGCAATGGGGACAGCTGTTGAGAAGTCGAGCAAGGTTTACATATGGACCGGTTTTATTCACTCTCTAATAATTGCTTTTCATTTTAACATTTTATTGATTTGTGAAAACTTGATGAGATTCTTGCAGGGTATTCTATCTGATATTTTGAAATGCCTCGGTGACAATAAAAAGCAGATGAGAGAATGCACTTTGAGTACTCTAGATTCCTGGCTTGCAGCTGTTCATCTTGACAAAATGGTTATTACTTTTCTGCCTCACCCCCCCCCCCCCCGCCATTTTTGGACAGAATCATGATTTACTTCATGTATAGATACCTTACATTACTGCTGCATTAACGGATGCTAAGCTTGGTGCGGAAGGTCGCAAAGAGCTTTTTGACTGGTTATCCAGACAACTTTCTGGCCTACCAGCATTTTCTGATGCCATCCTGCTTTTGAAGCCTGCTGCCGCTTCTATGACGGTATTTTTGCAGAGTCCATTGGCATTTGCTCTGAATAAGTTTAGTTAGTTTTGTGCTTTGATGCATATATGGTTCATGTAAAACAAAAACTACTCTGGTACAATTCTAGGATAAATCAGCAGATGTTCGTAAAGCAGCTGAAGTATGTTTTGGAGAAATTTTGCGTGTTTGTGGCCAAGACATGGTGCGTCCTTATCTTTATACTTTCTCATGAGCTTTCTTGAAATGCATTCATATGCTTATGGGTAACCTTTTTTTGTTGTTTTTAGGTGAGCAAGAATCTGAGAGATATACAGGGACCTGCTTTAGCTATTGTTGTTGAACGATTGAAACCATATGGAGGTCTTCATGGTAAGTTACTTAACATTCACCGCTGCTGCGTTTCTGGCTTTTTGGAATTGCAGTTTTTCTTTGGATCTTGTTTTTCTAATTCAGCTTCCATCCCTACGGTTTTTAGAAACATTTGATTCTGGAAGAGCAATTTCTGCTCCAACATCGAAGGCCAGCTCAAAGATGGGAAAACAAAATGGGCATGGTGATCGTGCAGTTAGACACGGGAGCAAAGTCTCATCATCTGTAAGTTTTCCTCCCACCGGGTTTCATAGTGTGATTATCTTGTCAATTGATTGCCTTTCCATTTGCTTAGAGAGCTCTCCCTGCCAAAGGCCCAAGACAAGACTCTCTTATGTCGGTTCAAGATATCACTATACAATCACAAGCGTTGCTTAATGTTAAGGATTCAAACAAGGTAAACTTTGGTTGGATTAGGACATTTGTAGTTTTACATACTTTTGCTTGATCTACCCCTACTATACATCTATGCAGGATGATAGAGAGAGAATTGTAGTGCGAAGATTTAAGTTTGAAGAACCACGTTTGGAACAGATACAAGATCTTGAGGTTTGCATGAATAGTTTAGTCAACATTAGTCTCTCTACTTTGGATGCTAGAATCTCTAATTATCAATTTGTAACAGAATGACCTTATGAAGTACTTTAGAGAGGATCTGCATCGGAGGCTTCTAAGCACAGACTTCAAGAAGCAAGTTGATGGGATTGAGATGCTGCAAAAGGTCTTTTTTCTCTCACTTTTTTCTTTGTTGAGTTTGTGGCATGAGAATGTGGCACCAATTTTTCCTGTTGTAACATTTCAGGCACTTCCATCTATTAGAAAGGAAATCATAGAAGTTCTGGACGTGCTTTTGAGGTGGTTTGTATTGAGAATATGTGAATCAAACACATCATGCTTGCTCAAGGTTTCAGAACTCTTCTTATATTTTTCCGTAGTCTGAAGTACATATTTTCCTAAGTGACTGATGATTGTTTTGGTTTCTAGGACTGATAAGAGAATTTTGTTTTGGAAAAAATATTTGTAGGTGCTGGAATTTCTTCCTGAACTTTTTGACATGCTGAAGAATGATGGCTACACCATTACTGAAGCTGAAGCTGCCATATTTCTTCCTGGTTTAATGGAAAAGGTTTTTTTCACATGACCTCCATTTAATCATTTTCTTACCTGTTTCTCTAGTTTTGGTTTGGTGTTGGGTTAGTCTTAGAAGGCTGTTTTGAAGAGTGAATTCCTTGTTTGGTCCTTTGACCCCATTCTTTTGCTAGGTTTAGGTTATGAGCTTTTGGTTTTGGATATGAGTAACTATATGTTTTTTGCTTTCTAGATATATTAATATTATGTTGTGACATCTATATTTTTCTTTCTGCAGTCTGGTCATAACATTGAGAAAGTACGAGAAAAAATGCGGGAGTTAATTAAACAAATTATACAGTGGTATTCTGCTGCAAAAACTTTTCCATATATTTTGGAAGGTTTACGGTCTCGTAACAATCGAACTCGAATCGAATGTGTTGATCTTGTTGGTTACTTGTTGGATAACCATGGAGCAGAGGTAATATTTGTCGAGTTATGCTTTAGATATTTAAAACTCTTCTATCTTTTCTTGGGTTTGGTCTATTATCAATCAGATGTGTCTTCCCTATTATTGCAGATTGGTGGACAGCTGAAGTCCTTACAAATTGTTGCAAGCTTAACAGCTGAACGTGATGGTGAAATTAGGAAAGCTGCCTTAAATACCTTGGCAACGGGATATAAGATTCTTGGTGGGATTTATTTTGCTTGTCTCAGATTGAAAAAAGGCTTCTTTTCTTTTCTCTTTGTGATTTGGACTTTTATAGGAAGTCCAAGAACATGAATTAATTTATATTGAATGTTTGTTAGGGGATGATATATGGAGATATGTTGGGAAATTGTCAGAGGCACAAAGAAGCATGCTGGATGATCGCTTCAAGTGGAAGGTGAGAAATATTTTATGCATGAGCAAATTTTGTTTCTGTTATTTTCTTTCCAAGTTCTTGGATTATGTATTCGTAATTTTTCAGGCACGAGAGATGGATAAAAGGAAGGAGGGAAAGCCTGGGGAAGCCAGGGCAGCATTAAGGCGCTCTGTAAGGGATAATGGGTATGCATATTGTTTAGAGCAGCAACTGGCCTGAATTGTTTCTTGTAGTCCTAGTATTAGTTCTTTCCTTTCATGCATATAAATTTAATCTATCCTATCTTTCTTGCTAGCCATTTACCTAACCTTACCTATTGTTTTGGAGTTCCATCCTATCCTGGTGATATTTCTACATTGAAACATTTTGCTATTACCTCTATGGTTTTGAAATCTTATTGTAATTTATGCAGACTCAAATCTGGCTCCTTTTTGTGACCCTTTGCAATTTCTGTCTACTTATACATTCCCTCTTGTCCTTTCTCCTCGTCACTATTCTCCTTTCAATCTATCTGTTGGTGTTTTTTGCATCTCTAGGAACTACGAAGTTTACAACTATTAATTTCCACTTACACTTTGCTTCTTTATGCAGTATTCTGAAAATTCACGTTCATTGTTACATTTGGCATTTCCTATTCATTTTCTATTTTGACCTCTTACCGTATGTGCTACCTGTCATCTAGGTCGGACCTAGCAGAGCAAAGTGGTGATGTCTTCAGGTCCTCTTCTGGGCCATTCTTCAATAGGTAGTGGTTTAGCTGGATTTGTACTCCTTGATTGCATGTTTGGCACAATGTTTGTCATTTGTGCTTTTTGCTGTTGCCATAGTAATTCTCGAGTTGATCAATTTTCTTCTCTTTTTAGTCTTAATAATGAAACTTATCATATACACGTGAGAGTGTCGAGTATGATAACTTCCATTCATTTCAGGGAAAGTTATGTTCAGACTGAGCTTCATGTGGACAGAAACCCAATCCCTCGGACACTTTCTGGTACTGTTGGTCCCACTGACTGGAATGAAGCTATAGATATTATTTCCTATGGTTCCCCGGAGCAGGTAATATCTTCTTCAGCCTACTCTGGCAGGTGCTACTGCTTTTGCAATTTGTACAATCTTATTGAAATGTGTATGTGGACTTTTCTAATGGTATTCTGCTATCCTTTATCATTTTCAAATGAACTTCAGCTGCTGCAATTGGTTGGATTTTGTTGATTGGACTATCATCTCTACTTTTGACTAGGAATGAAAATTTGATGTGGATGAATATTCTTTCATGTCTTATGGAAATAAATTTTATTTATTTCATTGCTCTTGGTTTCCGTTGGGTGTGTTAATGATTTTGGATGTCAAGAAATTTTTGAGGGTGTTAAGTTTCTCTCATTGGAACTGAAGTATAAGTGTATATATCTTAATTTATTTCCATGGAGTGGTCTGGAAGTATGGAGTATGGACCCTTGGTCTGTGCAATGAAAAATAGTTATCAATGTCTGTCCTAGATTATTTCTTCATTTGAGTGATTAACCTTGTAAAAAGACTGACCTTTGTTGCATTGCTCCCTGTTTATTTCTGTTTGGAAGCCTCAACCTGATTACTCATTTATAACTTAATTGTTGTCTAAATTTAATTTAATTTATATTTTTTTACACATTTCTCCTATTGTGAACAATTCGGAAATGATGTTATCTTGCAGTCTGTTGAAGGGATGAAGGTTGTCTGCCATGAGTTAGCACAGGCAACGAATGATCCTGAAGGCTCTGCCATGGATGACATTGTTAAGGATGCAGATAGACTTGTTTCATGCTTAGCAAACAAGGCAACAATTGTTTTTCTTCTTTTCTTTAGTGATTTCCCAATTATACACTAAATGCTCACAAAATTTATTGGTAGCAGGTAGCCAAGACTTTCGACTTCAGTCTAACTGGTCAATCTTCAAGATCTTGTAAATATGTCTTAAACACGCTCATGCAAGTAAGGTGTCTTGTTTCTTAGTATTGATTCTTGATGAATACCAAATTAGCTTTTTTTTTTTCCCCTCGATTGTACTCTTCCTTTTGTTTTTATATTCATTATAATGTAAAATCAAGCATTGAATCCTTTGGAATTCCCATTTTTTCCCTTTTTGGAGCAGACATTTCAAAATAAAAGGCTTGCCCATGCTGTCAAGGAGAGTACTCTTGATAGCCTAATTACTGAGCTTTTACTCTGGCTTTTGGATGAACGGGTTCCGCGGATGGATGATGGCAGTCAACTTTTGAAAGCTTTGAATGTTTTGATGCTCAAAATTCTGGTAATAAAGATTTGCTGCATATTGCATAAATGGAGCTACATCTTTAGGCAGCTAGCTGTATCATTCATTTCTCCACTACTTCGTATTAAGTAAATTTTCTTTAATGTTCCTAGGATAATGCGGACCGCACCTCATCATTTGTTGTTCTCATTAACCTTTTACGACCACTGGACCCATCAAGGTGGCCTTCTCCAGCAGTAAATGAGTCTCTTGTTGTCAGAAATCAGAAATTTTCTGATTTGGTGGTGAAATGTCTGATTAAACTTACCAAGGTGATCCTTCTGGTCTAGTTCACATACTAATTATATGAAGTTTCAGTCTATACTTATGGTGATGTGTGTGATTATGTATCTACCATATTCCAGAATGGGATTTGGTCAAGATCTCAAACTTCTGGCCTTAACATGCAATATGAGATAATTTAGTTCTTTTTGATTTCTTATGTTGATACTCACATAACAACACTCTTTACACCATGCAGAAAATAAATCTCTCCATCTTTTTTTTTGCTTATTAATTCATAATTGCATGATTACCTTTTTTATCTGTTTTTGAATTTATCTGATTATTCATCTTTCACCCCGTGTCACACTTTCTACATAGAAAATTCAGATTAACTTTTAATTCTTATAGGTTCTTCAAAGTACTATATATGAGGTTGACCTTGATCGCATCCTTCAAAGCATCCACGTATACCTTCAAGAATTGGGGATGGAAGAGATTCGCCGGAGGTAAATGGATCTATTTTATGTGTTTCATTTTTATGTCTGATCTGATTAGTTTATTTGCTTTTCCTTGTTATGACAATGACAACTCTTTATCTTTTAAAATGTTCAATTTTAATAAATTCTCTTTAGGGCTGGAGCTGATGATAAACCTTTACGTATGGTCAAAACTGTTCTGCATGAGCTTGTTAAGCTTCGTGGAACTGCAATAAAAGGTCATCTATCTATGGTTCCAATAGATATGGAACCACAACCGATTATTCTTGCATACATAGATCTCAATCTCCAGGTGATGTAAAATTTGTTCCTTAAGCTACATGTTGCTCTACATGCTGATATACCTTGTGCAGTAAGTTTACACTTTATGCATTTAGCAGACCTTGGCTGCGGCAAGAATGCTGTCTCCACCAGGGCCAGTTGGCCAAACTCATTGGGGTGATTCTACGGTTAACAATCCTGCTCCTGCAACCCATTCAGCAGATGCACAATTAAAGGTACTACCTTTGCAAGTTTTCAACTACCTTTTACTGATGAAGGGATTTTTTATGTGATTCATTGTGCCTTCCTCCTGCAGCAAGAGCTGGCTGCAATCTTTAAGAAGATTGGTGACAAGCAGACCTGCACCATTGGTCTCTATGAATTGTACAGGATTACACAATTATATCCCAAGGTAAACACCCCTGGGTACTGGTTTCTTAAACTGCACTAAACTACATTGTCTTTATTTTGGTTTTTCCATTTAAGTTAGTGCTCAGCTCTTATAAATTCTCCATTTATGAAACTGTTGCCTGTCTATTGTATTTCAGGTTGATATATTTTCTCAGTTACAAAATGCCAGTGAGGCATTTCGTACCTACATAAGAGATGGTTTAGCTCAGGCACGTATTGGTTTCTGTTGAAAGAATTGACTTAAAGTTACGTGCTTGGTGTCTTAATTGGCTTTTCTGGTTTATGTCTTTTCAACATGCATTGCAGATGGAGAAGAATGCAGCTGCTGGGCGGACACCTTCAAGTGTACCTCTGTCAACCCCTCCACCAGCTTCATTAAACCTTTCTTCCCCGAAATTTGGGGCTTTATCGCCTGTAAATACAAACCCGTTAGGTGATGCGAAATCCATAAACACTAAGGTCGAACCCACAAGTTTCAGTTTACCACCATCTTTTATGGAAGATGATCGAAATGCTAATTTAGCACTTTCAAGAGGCCCTCTTCATGATCAGTCAGAAGCAAGACAGCAATTTGGAGACCAGAGAAATGACAGATTACCACCTGGAGGTTTACTTCCTGGAGCATTTTTTCGATTGATTGGTTTGTTTTTAATTTTTGCTGATTTTTATGGAAATTTGACTTAAATTTTCATGATTAGTCCAGTTACCAGCGGAACACTAGATGCCATAAGGGAAAGAATGAAGAGCATTCAATTAGCAGCAGCTGCTGGAAATCAGGATCCTTCAAATAAACTCTTGATTGCTGTGAATGGGAATCTAAGTCATGGACTTTCCAGTCAATTTCCTTCCGCAACTGAACATGAAAGTACTGAAAATTCTATGCAAGGCGGTGTGCTTCCCATGGATGAGAAAGCATTGTCTGGACTCCAGGCACGTATGGAAAGGTTAAAAAGTGGTTCCATTGAATCTCTGTAGAAATTGAGACTGGCGACAGTCCACATAAGATTCTTTATGCATCCTGGTAAGAACTGCACCAAAAGAGATACTGGTCTTTTAAATGCAGAGAAAGCATCAGCTTATATAAATTATAGGCCAGTCTTTAGAATATGGAGCATCATCGCGGTGCATGGAAATTCTGCTTGGGTGCTTGCGTATCCGTTGATTTTGTTACACAGATTGTAATCTAGGGAGCTTGGTGATGATTTGTTGTGTATCCTCCTACTTTTACTGGGGAAAAAAAATGATATCTGTAAATTCTAGTGGTCAACCCTAGTTGGTCCTGATGATTTTTTTTTCTTGGCGCCCGCCTTCTGATGGTTAACTTAAATGAAAATGCTCTCCGGTATCTTGGTCTGATTTTTATCAAATTAATGCCTGGGCTCTTCTTTTATTTTTTTGACACGTCTAGTTGTCCTGCCTCTTAAAATTTTTCCAGAATCAAGATTCAGTTATCTTGGGAATTTGTTCTTGGTTGTTATGTGGAAATGGAGGGGTAGGAATGCATTGGGATGTGTGCAGAGTTTCAGAGGTTAGAATTTGCATTGCACTCTTGGCATTTGGGAATTCAAAAGTGGCCACTTGCTTCTTGTTGAGTCACATTCGTCTCAGGATTATTTGGGAGAAGTGACGGATTTGAAACGTAAAGCATTTCTTTTAAGAAATTGATAAGAATCTGGGTGCTTGAGAGATCCAGGTGGCAGAAACTTCTTGGTGTGATGCCAATTGCCGATGATGTGATGCCTGGTGTAGTGTAACGAGGGAATACGAATATTGGCTCCTTTATCCAAAAACCAACAACAGTGCGTCGGGGCAGTTAGACCGCTATTACTACTGTTCGGGATTTTAGTGTGCAACAATTCATAATTTGTTACTTAGCGATAATAAATATACTAATCACGTTTAAATATATGTTGCTTCAAAATAATTTTACTTTTTTTTATATATAAAATAGTAATAAAATAATAATAAGTGTCTTTTGAGCGCTAAAATATCTTAAATTTTCATTTTTATATCTATTTCTGTGTGGTCCCTGTCCTATGTATCATTGTTACACAGACTGCGCCGTGACCGTCAAGGATTTTGCATTCATAATGTTTCCCTAGATCAGATAAATTAAATATATTTTATTTTATTTCATGGAGATAGCATATTATGTTTTTAATTAATAAATAATAACTGGATTTGATCCTTTTTTTTACTATTTTTAATTTCATTATTATAAAACCTGTTTTGATCGATAATATCAATCAATTATCATGACCTAGTCGTAGTAAACAAAAAAAGATAAAAATGTATACAACTGGCAGAAGTAAAAGAAACCGCTGGCTTTATCATACTTAATAACAATTCAGGCTCAAACTATAAACAATAAAATAATATTGACTCGCGTTGGTTCACATTCTTCTTCCCACAAAAGGCTTCTTTTCCTTGGCTTAGTACTTTTCTTCTTCTGGGACAAGCAAATATATGAAAGAAAAGAAAGGAAGAATACGAAGCGCTTTGGTAAGTGTTGTTCGGATTCTGCTGCAATTATTGCTACTTGCTGCTTTGGTTAAAATATAAGAAGATTCCTGTGATTTGTGTAACTCTCTCCTTTTTAGCTCACCACCTTACTGCTTTTCTTTTTCTTTTTCTTGTGTAACGCGTTGTTTTGTTTCTCTTCTTTTCTTTCCCTCTGGGTTCCGGTAGAATTTGAGCTCCAAGCTGCTTTCAAATGGCTTCCACACTGTTATTGGTGGTTGTCTTTGTGCTTGATTTGATTGCTTTTGCACTTGCTGTTGCTGCCGAACAGAGGAGGGCTACTGTAAGTTCTTCTGCTATGCATCTCTACCTTTCCCTTCGTCCTGTGGGTTCTTGTTCTTTCTTTCTTTCTTTTTATTACTCTTATTTATGTTGCGGGATTCTTTTGTGAGCTTATTTAGCGGGAATTATTCCTATGTTTGGTGCATGATTTGCCAATTTCCTGATTGAAAATTTAAGAACCAACCGTTTAATTTCATAAATGGCAGATTTCGAACAAATTTTGTGTTTTGTCAATCATTATTTTTACTTCTTATCCTTTCAATGGTACGCGAGGGTTATGAATCATCGACTTTTTACTAGTTATGAATACAAATGAGAATATTAGACCTTGTATTGTTGATTTAGATGAATTCACTTGACCCTTCTAGTTGGTTTCTTGGGGTTAAATGCAAGTTCTGCACCCATTGGCTTCACCTTCCTATTGCCTTGATTGATGGTATGTTTTACATTCCCTTGTATTCAGCTGAGGAGATTTGGTGTCATTTACACAAGGTCCAAAAGACAGATTTACTTGTGGGGGCCTGGCTATTGTTTAAATAGTAAATCATTTCTGCCTTAATGAAAATAATGGCCCTTGCAAAATAAGTAACAATGCTTTGGGTTGCTGACCTAATGAGCTATTATTCTGCTGACTTGAGTTATATTCTTGTGACAAAGGGAAAAACTTGATTATATTTTTCTTCCTAGATATGGTAAAATATGTATATTTCACTCCACAAGAATTGTACAAACACGAACTCAAATTCAATATAATTTTGACCAACTTGTATTGGAAACTCAACGGGACCCTGAAGGGCCTTTGACCAAAAGCAAGTTATCATTGTTCTTTTTATTAGAGAGTAAGCAGTATACATAGGAACAGGATTCTTCTTACTGAAGAAGTGTATATACCTATAACGATAATTTTTTTGCATCCAGTTTCTACTTGTTATGCCCTCTGTGTGAAGTTGAATATTCACTCTTGACTTAGCGCATGGGTTATTTCTGTCAGTAGGTATAAATTCTTAAACTTGACAAGGTTGTCTGTCTAATTTTGAATGGAGAATATATTTATTTTAGGAAAAAAGTAGTCATTCATTTTGGACATTTCAATATAGAAAAGTTGATATTCAACTTTGGATGGAGAGTATTATTCTAAATACTTGGGATTTATGGTGTAGCTGATTAAAGAAGAGTAGAGCGACTGTGACTGATTTCATGCTATCTATGCATCATTAGAAGAAGTAAAATGCTGCTTCTTTGTTATGAACACTTTTTATTGTTTGAGGATTTTATATAGTAGATTATTTTGACTTTAGTTGTTAGATAATCATTGGGAATTCTATAATCTGAATTCACATTATTAGTTATATATTTCTTTGTTTACGGTAAGAAATGGTTTACCTTGAGAGATACTTGGGAAACAAAAAATTGCAATTCAGTAATCTCAACATCTTTCCATTTGCAATGTGGCTCCATCTCATGTATCCTTTTCTTCTGGCAGGCATCAATTGCCAAGAATAGTACATCTAACTATTGTGTCTATGAATCGGACATTGCAACTGGCTTGGGAGTTGGGGCACTTCTAGTCCTTTTGGCTAGTCAACTTCTTATAATGGTGGCAAGTCGTTGTTTGTGCTGTGGAAGGGCTTTGAGTCCTGGTCGTTCAAGGGCTTGGGCAATTTTCCTATTTATCACATGCTGGTAGGTTTTCCATTTTATTATCTGATTGCTATGGGTTTCTTGAAAGAGTCTAAATGAAAATGTTGGGAACTTTATGAGATTTCAGGATTCAAGTTATTTTATGTATCTTCTGTTATTTGATCATACTAAGTATTTTACATGTTATAAATTCCTTACCCAAAACTCTTCTTGCTCCAAACAATTAGAATGCTTGTTTTTTCAACATTTTTCTTCTCCATTTTCTTATTTAATTTTGGTGGTAATTCAGGCATAGTTCTTGAGTTTTGGTCCAATGCCTAACATTTTCAAGATACAATCTCAAAATGGATAACCCATCTTAAAACTTGGTTCTCAAGTGTCTTCCTCTGCCGTTTTAACTCAAAATCAAGATAATTCACCATTGTCTCTATATAGTTGTATTACTTAATTTCATGGCATTGAAAATGTTCACCAATCATGGTTTAATTACCCAAGTATGTTTTTCTGTCATCCTTTTCCGTGTGATATAATTGAAATATATGATTACATATTAGTTTGTAAAAAAATTTACAGGGTCACATTCCTCATTGCTGAAGTGTGCTTGCTGGCTGGGTCTGTGAGAAATGCCTACCATACTAAGTACAGGACACTTTTGTCAGAAGATCCTCCTTCCTGCGAGACTTTGAGGAAGGGCATCTTTGGTGCCGGTGCAGCTTTCATTGTTTTTACAGGCATAGTCTCAGAACTTTACTATGTGAGCTATTCAAAAGCCAACGATGCACTCCTGCCTGGCAGCAGGGACACTGGTATAAGGATGGGTGCATTCAACTAGACTGGATATTCTGCTGCTTGTTTCAGAATTTTCCCTGTACTATAATTAATATCTTATCTAATGCAACAGAACCCTGATGCATTGATGCACATGGTACTGACAGTTTGACATGAATTCACCACACACCACCTTCTTGGATTCGTCTGATCATCACATGTAAAGTATGGCTATTTTGACGTGGGATTTTGTTCATAATGGATTCCGATAAGAACAAACAATTGTTTCGTTTTTCAGTGTTGCCCTGGTTGGTTTACTTTTTAGGTTTCTTACCTCTTATTGAAAGATTCTCCTTATTTACTCTTCCCTTCTCTTCTCTCCGCAGTTGCTGTGGTTTTACACCAATGGCATAGATATTTCTTTTCTGTGCATTGTCTGGTTGTTTCACTTTCTTTTATTAGTATCTTTCTGAGGAGCAGCCTCTCATACTCAAGATATTGCAGTGGATAACCTTGGTGAATAAGGACAACTTATGTTATCAGTATGGTCACTGAAGAATGAGTGATATTTAATAATAATACCTCAAAACATTCTTCAAGTCACATGCGAATTCTTTACTTGTCCCAAGAACACAGTGAAGGGGTCACCCCTGTAACCTAAAAAATGGACCATTCTGGGATAATATTAGAGGCAGAAGGAAACATGAGTGGTAGCATAGGAACAAAGTCCATGTTGCATGTACTGTGAAATTATTCCATACATTCATATAAAGTACAAACACTAAAACAGAGACACAATCTGTAAGAATCTTCCATCACATCTAATCGTCCCTCCCATCCCAACTGGATTAGACCCCATGCATTTTTCTCCCTTATACCTGTCAAATCTTAAAGTCTGACCCAAGACAAGAGCTCTGATCCAATTACATTTTGAGATGTGTTTAATCCAGAAAAAAAAAAAATCCGTCTTGTACTGTACTCTGACTGATCCTTCGAGTTCTTTAAAAAAAAAAAAAAAAACCCTTCTGTTTCCTCCATATTCTTGTTCCATCAGACACCCTTGAACAAGTTTTCCAATAACTTTTGCTAATGAAGAAGAAAAACTGAAATAGAATCTTGAAGCCAAATTAAAAAACAATTTAGCTTCAAACATCAGAAGACGTCTGTTTCAAAATAAATGAAGGAAAAGAAAATGTGACTGATGCTGCTATCACCAAATTAGAGATAGATTATATATATACAAAAGGACACTGTTATACCCCAAACAGAAGTCTTCAACAAAAGAACAAACACATCTCTTTCCAAAATACACACCTGTCTATAATTAATTAAACTGATCGACAGAGACAAATTAATTCTAGCAATTTAATTTTCTTGTAATGCTTCAAGGTTTGATCTCTGTATCATCCCATGGTATATTGAGATCAGCAGAAACCAATGTATCAATGTCATTCCAATTCCAGTAGCTTGGCATTTCTGCCATAACATTACTTGTACTTAGACCTTGCCATGGCTGAGAAAAGATACCACTTGTGGCTGCAGGTTGCGTAACTGTAGTAATTGTTGATGATTCCACACTGTCAAGTTTCCCACCAGAATCATATCCATTAAGGGATTGATGGAAGTTTGGAATTGGGGAGGCAATGTTCTCAAAAGGGCTCATGCTTGAAAGCGAAAACTGCAGAGTATGTTCTTGACTCAACGATAAAATTTGACTACGAGAAGAGGTGCCCTTGTTTCCCATATTGAAATTCTTGCTCGTGAATCCATTGATTGGATCATTCTGAACGGAAGATGAACTATTGAGCAGGGCTCGGTAAAGAATATCA
Source organism: Echites panduratus (assembly GCA_035221335.1). Lineage (NCBI taxonomy): Eukaryota > Viridiplantae > Streptophyta > Magnoliopsida > Gentianales > Apocynaceae > Echites > Echites panduratus. The sequence goes on along the minus strand of JAWZTD010000001.1, from coordinate 7,624,507 downwards.
GATATATTCTTCTGATCCCCAACAGCTGCAGGCAGAGAAAAATTATGGGAATCTTGCTGCAAATTCTTAGCTGCTAGCTGCACACGCTGAACATTATTCTTCCTATCTGAGGTGGTGATGGCTGTGGAGCTTGTGGCGGCTGCCACAGTACTTGATGATGATGGCTTGAGACGCTTGTTTTTGCGACCGCCACCAACAGGGACGTTCCGGAGGGTTCCTCCTTTAGTCCAGTGCCTTTTACAAGCCTTGCAGAAATGCCGAGGCTGAGATTTGTTATAGTTGTTGAAGTAACAAAATTTTGTATTGGTGGAGCCACACCTTGGACAATCCAAAGGCTCTGATTGTTGCTGCTGCTGTTGTCTCCTTATTGCAGGAGGTTTTGGCAAATCCTCCCCTATTCCTGCAGACTCCTCCAGCAAGTTTTGGCTCCAATCCAAGGCTTGTTCATCAGGGACTTGTTTAGAACTTAAACCCATATCTCACATTCAAGCCAAGAATATGAATACTGGAGAAACAGAGCAAGATTTATAAGAATGATTGATCAGTAAAAATTTACCAGTTTCTTAATTTTGGATGTATATGAATGGATGGATGGATGATCACAGTAACTACTAATAGATATAAATTTGTCTAGCCTTTGGATCTTGGGGCAAGAAGAGAGAGAAACCTGAAGTGCACAAGAAGGATCAAATTCTTTTGTCTAGAGTGAGAAACAGTGGGCTGAATATTTGATGATATATTACTATGAGATTGTTGTACAGGAAGGCCAAGTACAAAGAAATTCTTATTAGGAAGGTGTTGAGAAGTGAGCATGTCTGAAGAATTCTCTCTCTCTCTCTCTCTCTCTCTCTCAGGATCTATTTCTAGTTCTTCTACCTACCTATGAAGTATGATCTTACTACGTTCAATCTATCTGTAAAAACAATGATAACAAAGGTGTAGGGGAGATCTGTATCTATATCCCTATTTCTTGATCAGCTTCTATGGTCCAAAGGGGGTTTTGATTGATATACGTGGGGTGTTGGGTGGTCCTAACTAGTCTTCTCTCTTGAGTATATATAAAAACTCACAAACTCATCATATGTAGGTAGGTTGAGTTTGGAATCGCCAGATTAGATTCGTTATTTGTTTAAAATCAAAAATTCGATTCAAATTTGAATTAAAATATTTATTTAAGATAAATAAAAAAATTTTAATGAAAAATAGATTAAAAAATGTAAATTGGAAAATAAACTGTTTCTACATATTCATTCAACAGGGCAAATAAGATATAAACTCAAAGTTTATTCTTATAGATCTTTTTCTAATTTCTCTTTGTGGATGGTTTTTCTGATTACTTCACTCCTAAGTTGGAAGGTGTAAAGGGCGGGCTCCTGGGGACAAATCTGAGCCGTCTGTAGTGCCTTGGCCCCTATCTAACGATGCTGATCGAGAGTGAATGGTTCCTCCACATTGGATCCTAAATAAGAAATTCCATGTGGATTGTATGGGTATGATTCTATAATATTGTCGAAAGATGGGAAGTTGACAGAAAAGGATGGTTTAATGGCGTACCACGGCACTGTCTGTGTGGCCTCATTTTTGGTTTTGTAAATGAAAAAAGCAGAGGTGGTTTCTTTCTTTCTTGTGCCTTCCATCACTGTGTTTTTAAAATCGGAATGAGAGTGAGATTAAGATTAAATATTCAATTGGATTTTTATTTTTTATATTTATTTTAAAATACATAAGCTATAATATATATAAGTATTTTTTTAAAAAAAAAATGAGTATATTTATATGCATAAAAGGATTTAAACAAAAATATGAATTAATATAGTGGTTAATTGGTTTGATAAGTTTCATGCAAAGCCCCCACCGGCCGATTCCAAGGTAGAGTCCTGTTTTTGAAATAATCAGATTCTTAGAGTCGTTCAGGTAGAAGACCAATTCGATTTCCGGTTTTGAAAACCATGTTCCTTCCTTCCTACGTTTATCATGCTATAGAGATGGAAGAGAAAGACTGGTCGGTGAAAATGTCTGCTATTTCCATACATGATTTTAGTGAAGGGACGGAAAAAAAAAAAAAAAAAGTTGAGTAAAGCTGGGGTGGTGGTGGTGGTCAAGTCTTCTAGGCCGGGGGAGACGAACAGTTGTCACCACGTGATTAGTGATTACTCCTGCCCATGTATTACAATTATATTACATGCTTTCAAATTAAAACCCTTTTTTAATTAATATTTGGAGATTATTTCATTACATCTCTGCCCATCATGTATCTCCTTATATTAAAGATTTTCCTTTGATAAGTCTTTGCTATTTTTTTGATGGTAGATAATAATCCAGAGTACTATTCCAGTTTAAATCACGATAAAATGATGGAATAAATAAGAAATCCCTTGATTTCCCTGAACCGACAGATGTAGGGTGGAGGTTGAGAAGGAGTACAATAATAAGATCTTGATCGTTTCTGATCAGATCAGAGACGAGAGACTATTGAATCTTTGGAGTTGTCCTTTGGCCTTCAACTAAGAAATCATTCTGAAAAGGGCCAGAGACGAGGGCGACTTTGCAATTCTTGAAGCATATATATGTACAAACAACCCACATAAGCATTTTAATTTGCAGTAGCAGTACTCTGATCAATCCTACCATACTATTGACAGATTAGATATAGTCGGCAGCTAAAGTCATGAAATGAATCATGAAGAAACGTTCTCACGTCTAATCATCTTTGTATGAATACCAATATATATAGTATTCCCTTATCTTCTTTCATAAGTGAATATTCTATTTTGATTTATATAAAATTTAAGAAAAATAATTAATTTAATTTTTTTAAATATATTAATATCAATTTTATAAGAAAATTTTAAATAATTTAAAAAATAAAAAAAAATTTTAATAATTCAAAATAAAAATATAGACATCCATAGATCTACTAGATCAGACCATGACTGGCTTCATTTTGCAAGTGGCTGTCTCTCATTTTTGCTATGGACAAAAACCAGTCCCATTAGGCATTAACATTTCGATGGTTTCTTCCACCGGCTCTTCATGCCCAACCCTTTTTGTCAAATAATTCTTGCATTCATGTGGCTCATCACTTCTTGAATCATATACACCTAGCTAGCTAGTAGTCTTACCGTTTTTGCTTAATGCTACGAAAAAAAAATTTATGGTTATTAATATAATTGATAAGAATGCTCAACTAAGTATTTATTATTAATTTAGAATATTCATTTTTAACTGTCCAATAAAAACAATTACATTCTCCTTCATTATTTATAATTCATTTACACCATCTTTTTTTATTATTAAATATGAGTTATTATTGTTAATTTATTAAATATTTAATTCTATTAATCTTTTATCATATTATTCATGTCTCCCTCTCTTTTTAATTACCATTATTGTTAGTTTAATTAAAAATCATAAATATCAATATTTTTTAAAAAAAGAAATATATTACTTTAATTTTAATAAAAAAAATAATGATTAATGACTTATAAATAATAGCTGATATATGAGTTAAAAAAATCAAAAGTAATATTAAATAATGGGCACTGAACCCGTGTCAACAAAAACTAATTAAATTAAAACTAATAAATACAACTTAATTTGTCACAGACATTCTTTTTTTTTTCCCTCGAATAATTGAATGGAAAATTTCAATTTCAACCATTTTTTTTCCAACATTCAATTGTCAACACACTAACTCTTAAAAACAAAAAGACGATGGATGTGGGAGGTTGGAGGTCAATGTCCAAAACTAATTAAAACTATAATAAAGAATATCATCAATGGATTTCTAAGACATTTATAATAAGAAGGAAGTAATACTAAGAAAATCAAGAGAGTCGGTCGGTTAGGTAAAGCCACTTTATAAGGGGGGGGGGGGAGAGAAGAGGCTACGCTTTTTGCTTTTGTTTTTGTTTTGATTTTTTTTTAATCCGTACCCTTTAATCGTAGATTTATATAATATTTAATTAAGAAAATATTAATATAATTAAAAATTAAATTTATGATTTTTACATTCATTACCATACTAATAAGGTCTTAAGAGGGAATGAAGATAGGTATATATGTATGTACGTATGTTTCTATCTAATTAATTAATATAAAAGGACGAAACAGAATATATGTCGGACAAGCAAAACGACTTCACGAGGCCCCCTTCTTTTTTATTTTATTTTCTTTAAATAATTAATACAATTGTACCACAATAATAGACCTCATGAGAGTCTAACATGCACAGGTGAGGCTGTGGACGCTGGAGCCCCCCATTCCAACGTTTAACAATTATTATTATTATTATTATTATTATTATTATATATATATAGTTAGTCTGATTCTAATTCAACTAATCAGTCAAAATCCTAGATTTAATTACATTATAAAATTAAATCACAATTTTGTAAACATTGTTTTTTGGATAAAACAGCTCTTCGTTTGGTTTGGCATCCCAAGTTCTCAAGGTTCATCTTTTCTTTTTTTTTTAACGTTCACCCTAACCCTTCCTATATCTCTTTCATTAAAGGATCACTAGTGAGATTTGATCTATCCTCATCTTCTCAAACTCAAGACTTCTCATTTCATATATTGCTATTTTATATACATATATATTTCTTTTTTTTAGTTTACAGTAACTTATTTATAGATGTATACAGAACCCAATCTAAAAGAGTGTTATGAGATTTGAACTCAAAACTTATGATTTAAACACTCGTCACTCCACTAACCAATTAAGGTGTCTCCAAAGGATTTCAGTATTACTGGTTACCATTATATTAATTATATTAGTAACACTTAACAATTTTCTAACTTCATCTATTTACACACAATAAATAAGTCATTATAATACATTTTTATGATACATAGGTATTGAAGCTCACCATATGGTGGATTATTACGTGTAGCCAAATCCCACAAGCACCCCCCAGCCCCCCCCCCCCCGCCCAAAAAAAAAAACACACGCGCCGGCAAAGAAGGACCAGTGGATCATTCATTTTGCATAGGAAGTTCCAGGTTGGAAAATGAATCTAAGGATTTAGATCTTACGAGATATTACAATGTTTATACATATATATATATATATATATATAGATCTCATATTCACTTGATTAATAATTATGGAATCAAAATCTTTATTATATATAAATAATGTATAACATGCAAATGAAATGAGAGAGAAATAGACAGCCGACCTAACCAAGTGATGAGATGAGAGGAGGATATGATTATACCCACCTTGTAAGAGCATGCATATATATATATATATATATATATATATATATATAGCGGAGGCCCCCAATCCTCTAACTAGGCCTTATCTGCTTCTTCCTCCCCTTGCTGTAAAGTGTATTAGAAAGAAAAAAAAAATCCAACATATTTAACTGGGTAGATCTTGGCCTGATCAGTTTCATGAATTCCTTTTTTCCTCTCAAACAAAACCCCCTTTTTTTTAACAATTTTTAGTCATAACCACATTTCAAACAGTGAATTTAGGAATATAATAATCGTGGTCCTTTGGAATTAGACTGAGCAGCTAGGTTTTCTTTTTTTCCAGAGAAAATGATCACCTATTGTTGTTTGTTCAAAATAACAGACTGAAAATGCAGAAACCCTAGCAAGAATGAACTGGCTACACTATTAATAATAATGATGATGTAGAAAATGTGTGATTTGAATTCAAAACAAAACAAAACAATGACAAAAACGTACTCTATCGTAACTATTTATAAGTTATTAATCTTTATTTTATCAGAATTAAAAAAATTTCCTAAAATGCTCTAATTTATGACTATGATAAAACTAATAACATTTAATTAAAGAAAAGAAAGAGATAAGTATAATATAATAAAAAAAATAATAAAGCCCTTAATAAATTAACAATAATAACTTATATTTAATGATATATAAAATAAATTTAAATGATTTATAAATAATGACGGGAATGAATAATTATGGAGTATGTTTTTTCTCTTTATTATTTATTCAAAATTGAACCTTATTTTTATTTTAAGTTTATTTTTTAAATTAATTAAAAATTTGTTAAGAAATTAATAATATTAAATTTAAAATTAATTAAGTCAATTAATTTTAAAAAAATTTATATAAGTCAAACAATTACATTCAATTTCAAATGGTAGGAGACGTGGAAGTGGCACAAGTAAATTGCCAATTTAATTTGATGCTCTTCCATCCTCTCATTTACTCAAGAGAGAACTAAAAAATCAATCAATTGGGGTGACGTCGACATGCACGAAGGGTTTTAACCTTTGTAATGCAACATCAACTTCATGGGCCTCGTTAAACTTTGTCGTGTTGTATTGGGCCCCCAAAGATGACCTCTCCATTACGTGTCGAGTGTTGGTGTGTCTGCTGCTATGATTTAAAATATATATTATACAATAATATTACCTTATTATTATATTATTATTATCAGTAGTAGTAGTAGAGAGTATCATATACTTGCTTATGCAGGAAGGAATGAAGTTTGAACACCCGAAATGGAAGGGAAAAGTCAAATAATCAACGACTGTTTCAACAAAATACTCCTACAGCATGTTAAAAAATAGGAGTAGTAAACGCATTTCTATTTCGATCCACTCATGTTCAAATTAGTATCTAGGACATGTGGTGCAAATTTCATATTGACTAGTATTCTTAATGCGGAAAGCTGAACAAGAAAATCATTTTATAAAATTATTTTATCAAGTATTTTGTTGATTTTTTTAAAAAGTATATATATAGATATAAATTCAAAATATAACAGATATTTTTAAAGGGGAGAGAGAGGGGAAAAAAAAAAAAGACCAGTAGAATGATTATTCTTGACGTTTTATATTAAGAAATAAGTTTAAATAATGATTGACAAACACATAAAATGAATATCATTTAATTCTAATGGCCAATCACAATTAATCGATAGGGTAATATGCTTAAACGCACATGAAGGAACATACACAAAGTTACAAACAAGAAGCGCATGATGGATCACACGCAGTTTCCCACTTACACCGTATTCCTGAAACCAACGGGTGATAGAACTCTTAAGTCTTCTTTTGAAAGCAGCAAACACGGCTGCCCTTCACCTAGTACTACTACTTTGTTTAAAGGTGCACTATTTTTTAAACTGCATCAAGTTTGAATCCAGACAAATTCAAGTCCAGCTATGAACGAGTTTGAATTGAGTCTCAAACTATATAAATATATATATATATATACTTTTTAAATATATATTTTAAATATACTTTTTAGAAAAAAATATATCAAAAAAATTTTAAAAAATTTATTTCAAGTTGACTGAACTCTACAATTTCAGCTATCAGTTCATTCCAAGCTTATTTCTTTTTAATAAAGTCGCCTGTACCCACCTTTGTCCAAAGATCCTCCTGTCTTTTCCCACGTTCGGAATAAAGCCAAGTTTTTATCAGAATGCCCTTAATTTTTGCCTCCCAGATTTCTAGCTCTTCCAATGTCATACAACCATATTACCTACACATGCAAAAGCAGGATGTTACTTACAACCGCAATGAAAGTGGTTTCACTAAGGAAACAGTAACCCGTGGAATGGGAATCACTTACCATATTCATTCTCTACTCCCCATCAAACAACGACCGGGAAGCTTGCGGAGGCATCGTTTTCTTTCTTGATTGATTGACAAATTAAAAGAGGTCCCTTTTTTTTTTCATGATTTATCCTCCTTTACGACCATTAGGGTCGACTTGTATAGTTGGAGAGATTTCAAATCTCAGGCCTAATCCCACTAAGTTTCAGCAGTTAAAAACTTTCCGTTATGATTAAAAATATGTTAGAATAAGGAATTATGGAAATCTACTAAAAACACGTAAATAAAAATATCATTCAGTTTAGTAAATGAAAATATTGTGCTTAATCTCATTGAGAGAAGACATTAGATGATCATAGAATTGCTAACAGATACACAAATAATTCATTACAAACCCAGTTACCAATCCAAGCTTTAAAGAGCACATATGGTCTCTCTCTCGAGATATTCCCAAAATAGATCCAGACCCCTAAAATTTGAAGTCCTTCTTCTTAGATTTGCCTTCTTTTTCCTGCATTTTTCTTTTCCTTTTCTTTGCATTCTGCAGCAATTTCATTAAGTTAAGGTAAAAACTTGATCAGAACTGCCAAAGAAACCAAAAACTGTGAGACGTAACATAAATACCTCAGCAACCATATCACTAAAATCTTCCTTCTGACTTCGTAATTTTTCTTCCTCCCTGGCTTCCTCGTACCTGTAAATCAAACCAACAGGAATTTTAGTCATTTGACAGCAACACAAAACATTAAATAAATAGAACAAGGGAGACCACGTACTTTGCAGGCAAAACATTATCCAATTCTTCCAACTCCTCTGGGGCTAGGGTGACATCAACTCTATCCGACTTCTGACCCCTGAGCAGATCAACCTGAAATGAAACGAAGGAGGAGAAGAATGCCCATGAGAATGTCCAGTTTCCATGATATGTAGCAACAGGAAACAAGGGTTGTATATAGAAACCCTCTTCATTCAATAGCCAGATCTATTGCATACCTAACTACATGATGGCAATAAACACTAAACAAGAATGTAGGTAGTAACACATGATCATTATCAGAAGTACTGAGGGGTAGACATCACTATTTTTCTTTACTTTATTTATCTTTTTCTTTTTTTAATGTTACTAGCAAGAAAATATCTTCAGGAGGATAATATCGTGGGTCTCTATTTGAGAGAAGCATAAGAACAGTAGAATGCTCAATAACCATTTCATTCGGTAATGTGTTTAAATCATGTCCAAGCAAACTGAAATGGAAGAGAATCGAAACTTCCATGTTCACCAGATTGACTATAACATTAAAACATTAATTCTTCTTACCCTTTTAGCAGCATTCTTGTCTTGTGTGCCAGTGTTAATCACATACCTGAAAGAAAAAGAGCTTTTTAGTCATGATTTATGAATTTTAAAAATAAATAAGGAAAAATATGAAGAACAGTATCAAGCAAACTCTCAAGACCATATATAACATTCATCTGTATCAGCACATAAAAAATGAAGCTAAATATTCCAAAGAAAAGAAGGGGGGAAAAACCCATACGTGTGAGATGGTTGAAGCAAGGTTCCTTGAGCTATCCTTTCGTCTTTCTCTTCTAGCACCTTTCATATCAGAAGGAAACTTTGTCATGCACGAGCAACAATGATGATGATAGCTGAGTTAAGCAGAGATTTATACACACCTGGTACAGAGGCTTCTCCGGTTCCTTCCTCTGCTGTTTACGAAGATCAATGACATCTGGAGTCTCAACGCCAGTAGGTGTGCTGAACGACAAAAGCAAATAAGAGATAAATGACAGTTCCAAGAAGGGGGAAAAGGGAGAGGAAGAGAAGGCAACCTATAGCACAAGTGCAAGTCATGTGAAACAGGATTGCCAACAGAGAAAAGGCAACTTCAAAAATTACTTCCAACTAGAGCAAATTCAAACCCACTGGCTCGTAGTCCAGATGGGTACCCGGTTATTTATCCCCCAGGGGAGGTCAAGGGGTCGAATCCGACTAATTGTATACCGGATAGACCTTTAAAAAAAAAAAAAAAAAAACTAGAGCCAATTCAGACTCACTTAAAAACCATATAGATTTCATAGGACAACTTTCAACTTGAACAGGTCACCGATCTCTGTCAAATTCTCATTTGAATCAGAGAGACTTCCAAGGATTATTAATCAAAATCCACCAGTTAAATAAGTTACCCAAAAACATAAGTCTGTCATTATTTTGGACATGTAAAAAGTGGGCAAAATGTACACGATGCATTCTGTATGGTGACAGAACAACTTTGGCATCTGCCAATACAACTATAGCTTACAGGATTACCCAAGAAAAGAAAAAAAGAGAGAGAAAAGCTGGAACATGAAGTACCTGGAATGGCTATCTACCGATTGGATGCCATCCTCCAGTTCCTCTTCTTCAATCTGTTCTTCCTCTTCTTCCTCCTCCTCCTCCTCTTCTTCCTCCTCTTCTTCCAAATCACCCCAATGCTTTGACTTATCAACTGGTTCCTCCTAATCCATTCACAGGCATAAAATTTAAAAATGTCAAAATCAGAGAAAATAATAATAATATCGACACAAATCAAATAGACCCATCAAAAGTGGTCTTGGTAATATATAAAACAACCACAACCAGGACTTTCCCTGCCTTTTAAATCGTGCACAACCAGACAAGATGAAAGAAACTGGAAAGGTCTAAGAAGGTTCCTACAAGCATGTATGTCTAAAGATGGCTAATTAATCACTAGTTAAGTGGTTAGTGTCCCAAATTGCAGGAACACTTTACCCAGAGGTACCATTTTGTTCACCTCGTCTCATGTATTCTAGAAGGAAGAATGCATTCATGACTAGAAACTCAACCACTCCCCAAACAAAAAGGGGAAAAAATGGTCTGGAACCTGCCAGGTGGTACAGATAAATGCATAGTTAACAAAGCACTTTAATTGGGCTAGAAAATGGTCTAGAATCTCATTGTTATGACTATCAGACATACCTCGTAATTGGGTTGATCTTGCTGGAGAACACCAAAAACATCTCCATACAGGGGACGGCCATACTGTCTCAAACATAGAAGGAAATGAGAGTTTAAAAAAGAAAAGGAACATAGAAAGAGAAGAGAAGAAGAAAACAGTTGAAGCATCAATTACAGTTCTAAGATTTGGAAATAATTAGCAAAAAGGAAACAAACAGAATGAACTGCACAAAATCACAAGGGGAGAAAACAAATACCTCATCCACTGGTGGTTTTCCCCAGCCTCCAGGTTGATAACCAAATTTAGCTCCAGGTGGTATGGGTGCATTCAGCCCAGGAATTTTAAGATGTGGATAAGAAGGTGGAGGACCATATCTCTGTAAAACCATATAGTCAGGAATATAAATATGAACAATCCCATCATCTCTTGGTTGTGAATCATTACAAACAAAAATATGCTGTTCTCAGCCTAGAGATATGCCACCTAACCTGCATATTAATGAGCCAAGGAGGAGGAGCCCCTTCCGGCATACCAAGGGCCTCTTTCAGTTCTTGAGACAACATTCCTGGTTTCATTTCTCTCAATTTGACCTGTTTTGCATACAAACAATTATGAGTAGCATGAAATTCTCATGGGTTTGCAACAATAAAAAAGGTCGTATGATTCATGATGCTTAAAAAAACATTACAATGCCCTTGATTGAAATACCGGAATGTGGACAGTACTAGTAGCAGGTATAACACCAATCCAATGAAACCTCTAATGGTTAACAATAAATTGCCATACATCTAAACAGTTCTACATGTTAAAAGAAAACTTTTAAGAGACACGTGCATTATGACATGCTAAAGAACAAGAAGTAGATTTCACCACCAACGAACACAAGAATATCTCCTTCGCTAAATGCAAAGAAAGCCTATAATGTTATCTATCCAGGAGAATGCTAACACGAATGCCTGCCTGTTGACAAATTCAGTAGTCATCAACTCTATCATGGCTTTAACTATAAACCTGTTTACCCCTTTTAAATATGCACACTCCTTGGATCGCAGCAAAACATAAATTGGCTAAAACGGTATATCAGGCTTATAAAATATATGTTGTAATGGCCACATGCATAGCAATATGCATACCTCAAACTCCTTTCCCTCAAAATATAGGTCGCCATGTGATGTCAGCTTTGGTTTTGTTTGGAATTTAAAAAAGGCATCATGGAGAACCTAAAACAATAAAATAATTGACCACGTTAGGATACAGGAAGAAAGAAGAGACAAAGGTACGAAAATTTCCATTGGCAGAAGGAGACAGCTTCCCTAAGATCATGGATATACCTGATAATCAATATCCATCTTCCCCATTTTAGGCTGCATTCTCTCACGCTGCTTCTGCTTAAGTTTCTTGCTGTCTTCTTTCTCAATGTAAGCCTGCATATAAAAAGAAAAAAAATAAATAATCAAACCAACCTTAGTGCCAATCCAAGCAACGTGGACAATTAAAATATGGAGAAACATGTTGCTTTCAAAATGATTCTTGTGTGGAAAATTGACATCACAGTCAAAAAACACACGAATACTCCCAACTCTCAGTGCTCAGCCAAATAATAGTAATGACAACTATGACATCACATTCCAAAGAAGGAAAAATGAAAGAAAATAAGAACACTCCCAAACTCTCAAATCTCATCCAATTAATACTCCCTCTATCCAAAATTGAATTTTCTATCTCCTAAATTAGTAAAAATTTTATTAAAACATTAACATGGCAAAGTTGAAAATGAAACCTCTTTTTTTAAATATGTGCAGGTCAAAATGGAACATTGCATTCTGAATGAAGGGAGTAATAGTAGAAGCAGTAGCGATGGCAATAACACCTATCCTTCAAAAAGACCAAAAACACAAAAGAGCTGAACAAGATAGCCTTACTTGTCTAATTTTCTCAATTCCTGTTGCAGCAATAAAATCAGGAAGTTGAAAGGGCTGTTTCTCAATGCCACGTTTTCCCTGCAAAACATTCAAATTCCGATGAGATAAACCAAATTGTATCTCCACTTAAGCTAGTAAATTATTATCAAACATGCTAGATAATTAGAAAGCCTAGAAAAAGTAGAAAATTGAATTATTCCCAGCCTTAAGCATGTAACATCTGAAATTCAAAAAAGATCAATCAGATTCCTGCTGGAAATAGGGACATGTTACGCTAACAAATGAAGAACTCATCCAACACTACATTTATTCACATGCATAAATACACCAGAATCCCTATATCCCAACCCAAACAAGGAAGACTCGGAAAAAGAAATATTAAGCAAGGGGCCCCATTGCCAAACACCTACATGCTGAGCCTCCGCAGGTGTCACAGCCGCTCCCCTGCAAGAACCACATGTATACATATAAGACAAACTACATTGACTTCATTTTCCACCATAGTCAAACCAAACCACCCTCATGAAAGCCCATTATTTACTATTCACAACAATCATGTACAGCAAGAAGTTTGACCATCAACAGTGAAACAAATAGCTTTATATTCTAACAGTCAACTACTCACCTGCAGAAATTTCCGCTTCTGGCACCAGTGCCTTGGAACAGGAACAGTATTTCTATATGATTTGAGAAATACCAAGAGCTTCGGGTCTGCTGAAGTAGCATCCCAAACCTGCAAAATCATAATGGGAAATCATCTAAACCTCAGACCTCAAATAAAGAAAGATATCAATTAACAACTTTGATGTATATATTGAGCACAGTTGATGTAAATTATGAGTACTAAAAATTCAACTCACATATGAATTTTATCCTAGATAAAACAAAAATTATACTCTCCTCCAAAATGGAACATGCATAGTTGGCTGCTAGTTTCTCCATACGCCAAAAACAAACATGTCTTTTCTTGATACTTTCTTCTGATCCATTCTTATCATAAAACAGAACTTCAAGAAAAGTACTAAAACCTAAAACCCTAATAATATCTTACGGAACTCAAAAGGCAAATTAGTATCCCAAAATGGAAATCCTCGCCAATCAGATGTATGCTCGAATAACCAAAACATCAATACTCTTTCAACTATTCTAATAATGTGTGATAACTTGAGCAAGCAGTGAGAAACATGTTCATTCTACATGAAGATGCAAAGGAATTTATAGAGCAAAAGGAGAGAAGAAATTTCATAAAGTTGGGGATCGACTCCAGGTATTGCTAGCAACGGGCAGGTGAGAAAGAATGTAAAGATGTAGCAAAGTAATTATCTCATGTAGATAGGTAAAAAGACCCAAGACAGGTTTCAAAATTTTGATATCTGGGTCACAAAATATACCATATGATGCAATGTAAAGATTGAAAAGATTCAAGGAAATGAAATAATATGTCTGTAGCACAAGTTAATAGGAAATTACATCAAATGGATAAGATGACTGATGACAAAGAATATACACACAAACAAAAAAATGAAAAGAATAAATAATTATGATACCTCTACTACATCAGGTCTTGAACATATCTGTTTCAACTCCGCAATCTTCATCCGACGTAGAAGCTGCAGAAGTATGTTCCCTTAGAATGCTTTTAATACAATTTTACATATGCATGTGGAAATATGAAGTCCAATTCGATTCAAAAGAATGAAAAGACGAGGAAACCAGTAATGGAAAAGTAACAACCTTTTTCTTTTTATTAGAAATTCCCTTCTCTTTCTGTTGGGCATCCTGCTCTTCCTCATCTGAATCAGAGTCAGCCTCCTTCTTTGAAACGGCATCTGCTGCCATTTCATCCTTTTTTTCATTCTCCTACAAAGATTCGGGAAACAAAGCTAAGACAAATGCCATGGTAAACATGGGATAAAACCTAAAACATCAGCCATAAAGAAAACAGTTAAATATGCAAGGACTGCATTACCTCAGGACTAGAAATTTCCTTAAATGTGAATTTCTCAAAAACCTTCCTGAATTCTTCATCCACATCATCTAGCTCAGCCTTCTCTGGAACATACTCCACTTCAACTTGCTCCAATGCGTTCTCCAGATGAGGGAAAAAAAAAAAAGAAAATCAACATCCTCTACTTACTATTCATCTACATAAAGATAACTCTTTAACAGAAACCAGAGTTAAACACATTGAAAAAACCATTTACCAATATATAGAGGGGGGGGAGGGAAAAACTATGAAACACGGCCCGATGAAGCATGATCCAGATCAACAGATATAAAGTTCAGTCAAGCTGGGACATTTCTTATTTTGGTTTTCGTACTAGAGTGCACCCTTCACTAAAATTAGCAACCCAAAGGAAATGTTGCCCTACTAAATATTGAAAAGGAATAACCAAGAAACATAATAGCACTTACATTGCTCTTTTCGTTAAGGCAATTAAAGACTTCTGATGGTCCTTTTACCTCTCCAAAAGTTCAACGAAATTTATGTAAAATGAGAAATGAATTCAGTCATTTCATAATGCATTTGATACGGCATTTCATTGGAGATTCTTTGGGGAACATCTTCTTAATAATAATAATAATATGGAATTTAATATCAAAAGTGATATCTTATGTTTCTAACTTAGATGGAGTAAAAAACATCTTTAATTTATGCAACCGCCTTTCTTAAAATAAATTTAAAAAAAAAAAAAAGACAATAAAATAGGGAACCACAAATTCAGGTGTACTTTTCATTGTCGAGAAGCAGGAAAAGGATTCTGGAAACCCGTAAAGAACCAAATCTCAATATTCAGTTAAGACAGAAAAAAAAAAAAAAAACCATGAAAGAAAAATCGAAGTCGTTAATCCTCAGCAATGAAAATGAAAGGAAAGCGTGAAGAGTCTTAGTAAATCTGCTTCAAATATCACAGGCTTTTACACATCCAGAACAATATGCATAGGGTGATAAGACTCTAACCACCATAAGCATCTGGATACTTTTATGAGTTTCTTCCTAATGCATAAGGAGCAACGAGACCATAAAGCCTCGCTAACTAAACGCACAAGCAAAAATGATTAAAATCCACACAGGCCCCCCCCCCCCCAACAATGGTAAAATTTTTTAAATTTCTGCGTAAGAACGTTCAATGGTTCAAGATGAAAAAGAAAAATCGCTCCTACACGAAACCGGACTTTCACCCACCATTCCCAATTCCTTATGCCCTATCACTAAACAACAATACACAGACAACCATTAGATCTAAATAACTGCTCAAAACCAAATACCTTTTGAGGATCAGAGTTTTCCTTAGCGCTATCAATTTCAGTAGCTCCATTAGTATCCTCTGCAACGGCTTCACTATCTTCACCGGCAGTGGCGGTCTGGTCAGCAGCTTTGTTCTTCTTCTGCTTCCGACGCCTCCGACGACGCTCACTCTCTCGCGATTTCTTGGCAGAGGCGGTGCCGCTAGGGTTTTGATCTTTGAGATAGGACAGGCCCTCCGCCATGCCATTTGCTACTTCAACTGTCATAATTGTTTATTCTGGCTTTTGATTTCCGGAATTTTTCA
The DNA here is from genome assembly GCA_035221335.1 of Echites panduratus. Taxonomy (NCBI): domain Eukaryota; kingdom Viridiplantae; phylum Streptophyta; class Magnoliopsida; order Gentianales; family Apocynaceae; genus Echites; species Echites panduratus. The sequence continues at coordinate 7,608,521 of JAWZTD010000001.1, read as the reverse complement.
CTGCTTCTCTCTCCTCTCTATCTCAGGGGAATCCACAGAGATTTGTTTGGAGGGAGAAAAATAAACGCGACCGAGAGGAGATATATAGATAATAGACTATGGAACATAAGAAAAGCACCGAAATGTTCAATTAAAATAAAATCCTAAATATATTGAGCTTTCAGACATGGTTGTGTTTATTGGGCCTATCTTACTTCTCTTAATCTTTCTTTTGTTCTGCTTCTTAGCCCATTAAGCTTTAATAGGATTTCTTATAGTACCAGTCCAATAGGTTGCATTAACCTATTTTTTCTGACCTGGACTCTAGTTTTGTTCATGATCATTGGGCCACTAGACAAAGCCCAAATAAGATGATATTCTCTTTGCTGCACAACTCTTTTATCTTCCTTAAAAATATTTATTTTTTTCTTTTATATATAATTATTGTATTATACTTCTTTCATAACTATTTATAAATCATTAATTATTATTTTGTTAAAAGTAAGGTTTTTAAAAAAAAACCTTCTATTTTTAAAGTAGCATCAAATTTACAAGTGACTTAAGAAAAATAGAGAGAGATTTATAGTAATATGTTAAAAAATTAATAAAATATCGAATAAATTAAATATAATAACTTATATTTAATGTCCATTTGGTTTAGTTTAAAATCTATTTTCTATCTATTTTAAGTAAAATCTAGTCAAATAAAAATGAAAAAATTATTAAAAATATAAAAGAGTTTTTCAAATAAAAAAAATATATAAAAAATCAAATGTTGGTGGAAAGAATCATTTCATTCTCTTAAAAAAAAAATTACATTCAATGAATACATATTTTCTTCCAAAATTATCCTTATCAAAATAGTTCCCAAATCCACTCAGTTCTTCATTTGATTCAAATACAACCAGTCATTTCAATCACTTTTTTTTTTTCGTTCCCTTGTTAAATATGAAATTTTGATTCATTATCAAAAAAATTGGATTTTGTCAATGTGCTAAAAAAATTATAATATATATACAAAAATTATTATAAATGATAAATTAAATAATTAAAATACATTTTAATTACTTAAATTGTTTAAATATATCCATCACCATGCGAAAAAAAATCATTAATATACAAAAAAAAATCAACCATTTTAATTATCAAAATCAAATATCCTTCATGATTATCTAGTAATATCAAATATCTTCTCTATAAAAAAACAACTTTTAAAATAAATTTACCAATCAGTTTTTCAATTTTTTATTATAATATATTTTTTAAGATAATTAAAATTTTAACTTTTAAAAACTAAAAAAGTTAGGTCAAACGGAATTTTAATGATAAACAAAGTTAGTTTAAATTATTTATAAATAGTGGCTAATGAAGTATAACTATGTCAATCTTAATTTAAATTTTAGAAAACCAGACAATTAATTTGAAAAATAATAAAATATAAATAGTCATTTGCTAAGAAATGGTATTCAAAAATAATTAAATGTTGCTCTGATTAAACAATACTTTAAGCATAAAATTCTATTTCTTTTCTCTTTTCATCGATTCCCAAAAAGAAAGGAAAAAAAAAACAAAAGCAGAAAAAAAAAGGGTGTCCAATTAAACCTTCAAGTTTTATTCTAAAAGGGACAAATCATTCTAATTTAAAGTTGAGACACGAAAAGATTGTTAATTGAAGAAAAATCTACTTGATTTTAATAAAGATGGTGACACACAAGACTTTCACTACACACATAACAAAACCATTACTCTTTCCTCTTGCAATTAAATGTCATTATATATATTTTGAGTTATTTAAAAATTAATATTTCATTTCATAAATTAGTTAAGATTTTGTTAAGAAACGAATCAAGTCAATTATATTTTTCAAAATTTGTACAAATTAAATTGTTTACATTCAATTTCAAACTGAAAAAGTAAATTTTAGAAAATTTAATTTGTTTTTAGGTTTTTTTTTTTAACTGTTTTTCGATAGTAAGATAAATATTGGTCACTTTTATGATCAAAACATATGATCTATCACTTTAATATTTAAACAAGTTATGCTTATTAGTTTGTTTTAAAGCAAAAAGCAATAAAAATACTATCCTGTCCCACAAATATAGTCCACTTTACTTTTTCACCCATCTTAAGAAAAGTTAATTAGTGTAATTAATATAATTAATTTTAAAGGTAAATTTACTTTTATATCATATATTTAATTTATTAAAATTAAAACTAATAAATATGAAGAGATAATTAATTATGGTTATTTTATCTTTTAACGTATAACCATTTATCATAAAAAATAAACTGAATTATAATTTGGGATTAAGTAAAAATGAAATGTGAACTCGCTTTATAAAACGGAGTAATATGTGATTAATATTAGAATATAACCCATTTTTAGTTCAATTCAATTTATGTATAAGAGTCTCGTTCTCTGCGTAGATAACAAAAGCCCCTGTCTCCACGACACCGAGTCACCGACAGCGCCAATTCACCTCAATTATGTATACAGCACCTGCCGACAAGTAATTGGTGAACATTAAATAAATTTAAAAAAAACATATAATTCCTGCGTAACACTAACTCTCGTGGATGGGAGTCCACTTCCTCCTCATAACTTGGCTCTGTTTGGACACCCATAACATTTGGGTTTTCTTTATTTATTTTTTAAAAAATGCAGGTTTATATGTGAGTTTATTTTTTATTTAAAAATAAAAAATTTTATCTAAAGATCAAAATATCTATCTAAGATAAAATGGGTTGAATTTTTTTAAAAAAAAATATATATTTCAATATAAAAATACATTTTCTAGAATGAATAAATAAAATGTAGATGGATTACCTTTCTAAAAAGAACCTTAGTCTTCCTATATATTTTGCTTTTGATGAATGTCAACTTCCTTCTTAATGTTTTTTTTTATAGGTGATGTATGAATTAAATTCGCATATACATATTAATTATAATATTAATAGCTACAAATATATATAACAAGATTGAGTTAAATCAACACCTACAATAATCCTTAATAACTTGATCTTATTATAAATTTTATCATTAATCAATTTATTTATATAGATTTAAATTCTTACATATATATATATATATGGGTAATGCTATTTGTCCAAAATTTTTTATCTAAAATTTGATCAAAATCAATTACAATATCATAAATACCCTTTATAATGAATTGATTTCAATAAAAAATTTATTTTTTTTTAATATTTTCACCCTATTAAAATATTTAAAATACCCTTATTTAGTCATTTTAATAATATACATTTTAATCAAAATACTTTTTCATATAAGTGTATATATATATATATATAGCTAATTTCAAGTTAAATAATTGGAGTTAATGCTAAAGCCCACTATATACCGCTTTGCATATTAAAAAAAAAAAAACTCCCGAGATGGAACGTGGTCTTCTAAATTTTCGTGTCTTTCCTTATTTGAAAAAGATTTCTGTTGGACGGGCGATCAAGATATTTTTAACTTCTTTATTTATTTCAGTTTATATGTATATGACTCAGTTCTTCGATGGTCCTGCCCTAGAGGTACGTTCGAAATTCTTCTTCATCGCACGAATTGAATGCATTAAAATAATAACTGGATAAGAATAGTTTATTGACTTGGATCCGTAGCAATTGATGATCAGAGCGCTGTCCTATCGAATTCGGTCAATAAATATTTATTACTAAAAAAAAAGTGTTAACAAGGGCAGTGCTCGTGGGGCTGGCCAAGGTGCTTTCATTTTATTTATTTATTTTAATCATTTTTTAATAAGTTATCAATTATATTTTAAACTTTTTTTTGACAATTTATTAATAAAAATTACAAGGATGTTTGATTTTTGTTAATTGTACAAATTTACAGAGTAAGGAATTATAATAATATTTTAAAAAGTTTTTAGTTTTTCTTTTAAAAATCAAATCTGATTATACTTATACTATATATATCTACGTTTTGGATTTAACTCACAATCTCTTATAACTTTATGAGATATATACCAATTTAGACCCAAGAATGGGGTTGCTTCCCAATTATTAGTAAGTCTATTTTATTACTCAATTAATACTTCATTATTAATATTTTTTTTGTTTTATAAAAATCAAAGGTAATTTTTATTTATTTTTATTAGATGAAGGGGAAGCAAGAGTGGTGGTGAGTGTAAAAATATAAGTTAAAAACTTAAATTCAATCAACCTTTCTTTTTTTGTTGAGTAGGTCAAGTCTTGCGTAATCTGGCTTCTCTAGCTCTTTTGGCAATTAGGATTACGAGGTAGGTGTGCTTATCGGTTCGGTTCGATCGGTTTTGATCGATTTTTGAAACCAAACCGTACTAATTAATTTTATAAAAATCATAATCATCGGTTTTCATCAACTAAGGTTAACCGAATCAAACCAAACCGCTCATAGGTCGGTTTTGAGCGGTTCGATTTGGTTCCAAACCAAATATTTTTGAAAAAATTTTACCCAATTTATAAAGTCCAATAATAAAATTATATTTATTTTTATAAGATCCCATAATAAGATTGTATTCATTTTTTTAAGGCCCAATCAATAAAAACTTCTACAAAATAATAGCCCATAAATAAAACAACACTTTAAGTATTTAAACTAACACATACCATAATTAACTTCATAGTTAAAATAAATACAATAATAAATTATTCCAATATGCAAAATATTAAAATAACAACATATATATAATGATGGATATATTATTATTATATTATATTTAAATAATAAAATGCTTAGATAATGGATATATTATTAATATCTGTATTTAAAATATATATTTTTCATAATATAAATCAAGTCGGTTCGATTCGGTTAAAACAGATCAAAATTTTTTACAAATCGTTAACCAAATCAAATCGAAGAAATTCCTTTATTTTTATACTGATTATAATCGAACATAAATCAGTTTTGATCAGTTTTTTTTTATTTGGCTCGATTTAATTAGCGCTAATTGATTTTGATCGATTTTAAACATCTCTATCACGAGGGTGTTCTTAGTAGTAATTTTACTTTGACATATTTAAGAATTTCCATGGCCCAATTAGGAAAATTCTTTTGAAGACTTCTTCTCACGCGGCTTAAAAATTTCCAGTCAATGCTTCACAGTAAAGTCAGAAAAGATCGAAGACTGGAGGTTCTTAAAATACACAACTCAGTGTGGGACCCCCCAATTTGAAGCAACCATGTCTAGCCAACAACTTCCGTTCCCTTCCCTTCTTTTCCCAGTTAGATACTATTCAAAATAAACAAAGGATTAAAAAATTGTGACTGAGACAAAAATATTCCTCGGAGCACCCATAGCTGGGAGGAACCCGGTTGTTTCAGTTTTCAGACAAGCAGATCTCCTTGCCCACACTCGCATTTTCTCAGTCTTCTGTGCTTCTGTAGGGATAAAACGAGTGGGAAATGAAAAAGGAGGGGGCAGAGAAGCACATTTTATTAGGTTCATGAAATTTGGTTTTTTTACTTGAATTACTTGGGAAGGGGGAATTGGAAGGGAGAATTGAGAGAAGAAGATGGGACTCCAAGAAAATGTTAATGGAGGTGCCAAAAAGTACACGAGGATGGATTCTGAGGCAAAAGAAGATGAAAATCAAGAAATTTCGGATAATGGAAATGGTAGCAGCAGGAAGTATGTTTTGGCATGTGCCATTTTTGCCTCCCTAAATTCTGTGCTTCTTGGCTATGGTTGGTATCTTTGCTTTTTTGTTTTCTCTTGGTCGAAAAAGTCATTGTCTTTATTTATCTTTCTTTTTTCTTCTTTAATCAGATTTTATATTGTAATTGATTAGTTGTTTGATTCAGTAACTTAATTATTGTTCGCCCGAATATTCTGTGTCTTTCTTCTTGATCTACTGATTTGTGGCTAATGTACCTTCTAATCGTTTTCTATATTTTGAAATCGACAAATAGCAGAACCCGGGTAAAGTTTAGATTTTTGGTTAACATTCTCTTGAGAAATTTGTCAGCTAAAAGATTCTGTGGTAATAGAGAACTCTTTTGTATGTGGTATCTGAAAGATGGCTTTGGATAAATTAAATTGAATGAGTCACCCAACTCCAGTAGTTAATTAGAGATGATGAGACTTCTACCTTCATCAATTTTTACATTTTTTTTCCCGTATCAAGTTGCTATATGTTTTGTAACATAACAAGTTCTTACTGTGGTTAGTTTCCATTTCTCAGATGTGGGGGTTATGAGTGGAGCCATTATATTTATAAAAGAAGATTTGAAGATCTCTGAAGTTCAAGTAGAAGTTCTTGTTGGAATTTTGAGCATAATTTCACTTCTGGGTAGTCTAGCTGGGGGGAAAACGTCAGATGCTATTGGGAGAAAATGGACAATGGCTTTTGCAGCATTTGTTTTTCAAACTGGTGCTGCCATTATGGCTCTTGCTCCTTCTTTTGGAGTTTTACTATCTGGCAGGCTTTTGGCCGGGATTGGCATTGGATTTGGGGTAATGATTGCACCCGTGTACATTGTTGAGATATCACCGACAGCTGCCAGAGGATCATTGACTTCCTTCCCCGAAATCTTTATCAATTTTGGCATTCTTCTTGGTTATGTATCAAATTATGCTTTTTCTGGACTCTCTGCACACATAAGTTGGAGGATAATGCTGGCTGTTGGAATTCTCCCCTCAGTGTTTATAGGTGTTGCTCTCTTTGTTATCCCTGAATCTCCAAGATGGTTGGTTATGCAAAACAGAATAGATGAGGCAAGATCTGTTCTTCTAAAAACAAATGAAAATGCTAGTGAAGTTGAGGAGAGATTGGCAGAAATCCAGCAAGCTGCAGGGTTGGTAAATGCTGGGAAGTATGATGAAAAATCTGTATGGTACGAATTGCTATATCCTTCACCTAGTGTTAGAAAGATGCTCATTGCAGGCTGTGGAATCCAGATTTTGCAGCAGATCACTGGTATAGATGCAACTGTATACTACAGCCCCACAATCTTTAAAGATGCTGGGATCAGGGGAAACACTCAGGTTCTTGCTGCAACTGTTGCTGTTGGATTTACAAAAACAATCTTCATTTTGATAGCCATATTCCTGATTGATAAAGTAGGCAGAAAACCACTGCTGTATGTAAGCACAATTGGGATGACTGCTTGTCTGTTCACTTTAGGCCTTACTCTTTCTTTACTGGAGAATCATCCAGTTGGGATCAAGTTGGCCATTTTATGTGTATGTGGGAATGTAGCTTTCTTCTCTATAGGCATTGGTCCGATATGTTGGGTTCTATCGTCGGAGATCTTTCCCTTAAGGCTTCGAGCTCAGGCATCAGGAGTCGGAGCAGTGGGGAGTAGGGTCAGCAGCGGCTTGATTGCCATGTCTTTCCTGTCAGTTTCTCATACAATTACGGTTGGAGGAACCTTTTTCGTGTTTGCAGCAATTTCAGCTCTCTCTATTATTTTCATTTACAAATTTATCCCAGAAACAAAAGGAAAATCACTGGAGCAAATTGAAATGCTTTTCCAGGCAAACGGACAACTGCAAGGAGGTGAAGTGGAGCTTGAAGACGTAGAGCAACTAGTGCAGAAACAATGAAACAGGTTCAGATTGAAATGGCATTTTTTCCTGCCAATCTTTGCATGATATGAGAAGTTTATCGTGGCAATGAAGATAATATATACACACGGAGAAGACGGAACAAGTTATTTGATTGCCATGGAGATCTGCGAAATTTGTCATTACCAGATTGTTGCATCTTTCTGGGTCCAGCGATGCTCCAAACTGGCTAGCAGCACGTGGTTATTATGTGCTAGTGAAAATGAAATAAATTAGGACAAATACATGTAAATAGGAGTACTAGCTAAATACTTACTGATATTCCAAATATATTTTCCCATATTATGTGTCTATTTCTTTGATGTTTAAATAAATACCATTCTTTTCTAATTTTCTTTATTTAGTTTTTTATTCTTTATTATTATTTTTTTTTTAAAAAGAAGCTTCATTTGCAGCTGCTCCAACTCCTCCTCTCTCTCCTCGAGGAATTCAGGAAGGAGCCACTAACCTTAGGTGTGCATTGCATGAAACTCGCCCGTGGATCTAGCTGATAAAGAACCATTATTTTAGTTATCTGATTTAGACAAGTTCTATCTGATTAGCTCAACCACGAAGGTCAATAGACAGATCTCGTGATTAGTACCAGCAGGCAAAGTATCCTTTACCAGGGCTAAGACCTGGAAACTGTATTCCAACATACTGAAAATCAGTTTACCAAACAGAGATAGAATTCCATTTTGAATGGATTGACTCGGAATTAGATTTTTATTTGGTTGACCAATTCAAGTTTCCCAAATATAAAATTTCCAGCCAATGATGAGTAAGCAGCTCTGCCTTGACAAGTTAATAATTAAACAGGGGATGATAATCATGATATGACTTAATAGTCTAAATGAAGCACATTACAATATTCTTCATTCACATTATAACTCATATCAATCAGTTCTTGCTTCAGGACAAAAGTAGCTACATTTTGTTTGTATTCCTACAAGAATTTGCAACTGTGAACAAATGGGACTGGAAAGCGAAAGCACATAAAGGGCACATGGAAAGGAAACAGAAGATAGACCACAATATGCAGATGTAGGAATGGCTGTCTAAGGGCTCAATTTATCAAGAATTTCTGTTGGTTGATAGCGGCCTGTGAAATTGTTAGTTGAGGCAATAAATAGACTTACAAGAATTAGTAGTCACAAAAATGGGCTAAACAACTAAACCCAATAAAACACCTAAGGAGAAAAGAATAGTTACCCCATCATGTTGCGGTACTTCAGATTTGGGAACCATATCCCTCTGCCATCTGCATCTGGGACATCTCAAGAAGTTACTATGATCAAATGAAAGTTTCACCTCTCCCCTCCACTTCGCGAAGTTAAGGTGATTCTTTAGCTCAGACTTCTGACGACTAATGTGGTAGGGAAAGACACCAATTTAAGAGAAGAATAAAGAAGTCACAAAAAGCTCAGACACGAGCATAAATTTCCTTGGTCCATATTGACATTTGATGTGGTTTAGCTATGCAACAGTTCGTACAAGAGTGTGGACAGATATGTGCATCAATCTTTCATTCTTCAGCACCAGGTGAAATGCCTTAAACATCACACATCATGCATAATAATCCTCTTTTCTAAGCAAAATGCTTTTCTTACCGAATCATGGGTAGAGGTGGTTGAATCATGAGAATCACACTTACCATACCTTCCCACACTTTGCATTGGCAAAAATGAATCAAAAGTGGTAGAAACAATGGAACACTTACCAAAATTGGAATTCTTCTTACAGCATATACTCCATTTCAAAATAGAACACTGAAATACAAGTTGTTTGATTAAATAAAAGATAAATTATATTAAGGTAGATTATAACTGAAAGTCTTGAACATCAAATTCTCAAGATATGTAGAAGTGTAGATGAGAATGATACATATTTCATGGTACAACGATGGTTTAATAAGGTAGTTAAAAGAGAGCTACGCTGCTTCAACACTTCAAGCTGGAATTTATGAGCCTAAAAACAGATAAAGTTTCTGATTAATGCTGCAAATAGCATTGGGAGGAATTGGGTACTGTAAATTACCTATTGGCTAGGAAATTGAAAGGTCTTATTTGTAAGAACTTACCTTGATTGCTTCAGCCATAATAGTTTCACCAACATTTTAAAAGCTGAATCTTTCCACAATTCAAGAAAGTAAAGAAGATGACTGTTCAACAAGTGCTCTTTTACAATTTACTCTTTAAAGACTCTCTAAATACAATTGGAAAAATATATTCAGTAAATCACTTCGCCTAATTCAGGGACTGAGTTGGTCCCTGATTAGACATGACAAGACTCTAGCATTGTAAAAGGTTCTTAACAGTTTGATGGTAGCATACTGACTGCCTTTATTCTGTATATACAGAATTGCAGAAGATGCAGCAATCTGACATTATGTGTTGGATTATGCTTCCTTCTTGAACCTTAAGCCTCCTACTCTGCTTATTCCAAAGATGTATAGCAAAACTTTGGCTACGAATCTGCCCAAGCTTAGCAAGTAACCATTTTGAGTGAGAATCATTTCTTGGGCCGATGAATAGATTGCCAATCCTACTCCAATCAACTGGATAAAATGCCATAGGTGCCAGCACTGTGATATTGTATCCGGGCCTTTCATTGACCCTTGAAACTACTCTTGAGACCAAGTAAGGACCATTGTGACCCCACTTATTCCCATCAAATGTGAGTGCAAATTCTTCAATGAACTTGTAAATTAATGGATGACCCTTATCAAATATCATAACGGCATTATTCAACCTACTCCAATTTCTTGTCTCAAGATTAATTGTCTGAGCTCCAATTGTATTCTTGAGCTTAGCAAAACTCTTTAATACTATAACATCAGTGTCTAAATAAATTCCACCGAACTTGTGCAGCAAACCAAGCCTAAGCAAATTTGAGAGGTTTTGGCCTAAAGAAACCTCCCCCGGATCCACCTTTCCTCTTACTAACCGATCAAACCAGGCTTGTGCAACAGTATTCTTGAACAAATAGTTGAAATCAGGCGAAATTGCAGTCACATGGAAACCTTTATTCAAAAATGGCATTAAAATGTCTGTTCCTCTTTTTGAATCCAGGGAATGAGATACTATAATTAAGCAACCGTTCGGATGCCACTTGAACAAACTCTCTATGGCAAACAATTCCCTGCCACCGAAAGACACAAACGAAGATATCCAAGTCATAAAAAAACGATGCTTACAAGAATTGGTTGAATTGCCAAAAAACTCCTTCACTCTAGCTGAGAACTGCTTCAACTGAACCTCCTGGCCCAAAATTTTTCCTAGAGTCTTTCGGCGTCGCCTCCTTTTATAATGATAACCCACGGAGTGGTTTGGCAACACTGCTTGATTTTGATCTTTTCGAAAAAGCGTCAAGAAAGCCTTCCCTTCCTCAACTGGGTTTTCTTTTTCCACTGCATTTTTCTGAAAAAGGTTCAAGAGGGCCTTCTTTTCTGCAACTGGCCTTTCTTCCGTGACAGCATACATCACAGTAGATGAGACTCTTGCCGATGAACACAAAGAAACCAACTTTCTGAAATTCCCGGCAACATTTTCCGGCAAGAAACTGTTTGGTGCTATCGGGGTCTTGGTAAGAAGAGGAACACGGAGGGAGAAGATAGTAACACTATTATATGCTAAAAGAAGAACCAAGGAAAGAGAAAGAAGGGCACAGAAGGATCTATTTGCCCTTCGCAAATGTTGAAGAAGCAGAGAGAGCTTCTTAATGGTTATTCTACAGTGAGCATTTAGTTCATCCATTTAGTTTCTGAATCAAAAATATTCTTCAGCATCTTCTCACAGTTGAAGATTGGAGAATCGGTTTCCACTCTGAGAGAGAGATGAAACCAATGAGAAGAGAGAATTAATCAGAAGATTGAATTCGAAAAGCATTTTCTTTTCACATTCTGATTGCCATTGGCGATGGCGGTAAAATTGTGCTCAAAAGTAGGTTGAAAATGTTTTCTTGGTCTTGTGTCTATGGAGATTTTTGAAGCAAAAGAAACTGTTTTGTACTTTACTGGGAGAGAATTAAATTAATTGGCGGATGGAGTGGAAGGTGGGAACTCGGAGCCATCAAAACTTGTTGAGGTACAACACTTTACTGCATAAAGCGGAAGTTATGGTACAATCAATAAAGCCATATGGTCAACACTGCCTGCCAATTCAATTCTGATGGTCCACTCCTGTGTAGATTGCTGGATTCCAGTGCAAAATGTGATAAGGAATGACCAAAGCCAGCCATACCCTAAATTGAATTAAAAGAATTGGACGATTATAGTACTTGTGACTATGCTAACAAAGAATGGTCTTCTATTTCATCATATTATAATATAAATCATTTTTAGATTGTTTTATTTATCTTACAATAATTATTATTTATTGTAAAGAAAAATTATGATTATTAATGTGAAAAGAAAAAAAAACATCTCCAACAAAATATAATTATATTTAAAAGATTTTAATTTATATAAAACAACTTATATTACTTAAGAATAATTACTGATGATGTGGAGGTTTTTGTTTTTTTTTTTTTTTTTTTTGGGCGTTTTGGCAAAGTTTCTCGAGGAAATGAGTTTTGATTAGGACTTCTCAACAAACAGAAAATACCAAGAAAACAGTATTCTTAGATTGATGAACAGTGAGAAAAGTTCAGTTCCGGAAGGATAATGGACTATGGATCATGAATAAGTGATGCATTAACTACACAATCTACACACATAAGCTTTATCCTGAAATGAGAGCAAAAAACTGCCACACCAATTCTTTCCTAGAAAGCAACCACTAAGCAGGTGAACCAACAAATCTCCCTCCTGCCATTCAGAGAATCATTTATGAAGTCCAAAATCAAAATAAACTGTGTCCTTGAGACAGGAAGAAGCCAGTAATGCCTGTTATATAGATATAGTGGTACTAGCAGTAGGAACTAATGAATAGCATGCTGGGTGATGTAATGACCGGACAGGCAGAATCTAACTTCAAAGCAGTCCTCTTCGTCTCTTATAATCACTGACTGTCAAAGTTAATGCATGCCTCCTTCCATCATTTTCGGGAACCTTACATCCAACAGTTGCCTCTATCCTCTGTTTTCGAGCCATGAAACCTGCTTGGGCTCCTTGTGGACCACCAAACTTCTGGAGGACAGCCAAGGAGATTGGCAGATCAAAATTATGCAGGGAATTTGATTCTGTTCCTTGATCTACAGGAGCACTAGTATCTACCAATTTCCCTGCACCAGCTGCAGCTTCCAAGGCTGCGGCTGTTGCTGCCTCTCCTGCCTCGGCAGAAGCCTGACCAACTCCATTACTACCAGCAACTGCTGATGCAGTTGCGTCACCATTTGTTGAGGCTGCACCTTCTGCTGCACCATGTTTTGACAAATAATAATTTGTTGACCTTGTCCATCTTCTAGAAAAGGGATCGTACCCAGCCTCACCAGCTTTTAGATCCGTATTTACTGGTTTCAGTTCAGATGCATTTTTGAAATTCTCAGCCCTGTTCTTTCTATTCATTTCTGCCAGCCTGATGGCCTTTCTGTCCATTTCCTGGGCTTGTCGAGATGCTTCTAATTCCTGCAATCTTCCCTTGATTCTCTCCACCTCTACCTCATCATTCTTCATCCTGGCCACTTCCATCTCTGTTCTCAAACGATCCTTCTCAGCTGCAACATTTAGGGGTCTCCATGTAGCAGATTTTTTCTCCTGAAGCATCTGCTTTACTGTTTCTGCAGAGTAAACAAATGTATTTGTCTTCTGAATGGCCTCCTTCTTTTCCAAAACCTCTTGTTTACTTGGCATTCGACCACCACTACGCTCTACCTCTCGAACCCACTGATCAAACTCCTCTCTGGATGGTGGAGAATCTGAAATCATGGCCATCTGCCACCTAGCAGCAGAGCTTTCATTGCCCCAAACAACATTTAGATACTTATATGTCGTTTTGTTATCTATCTTATACTGACGATCAGGGTCTGAGGCATCAACATTCCGAACAATACATAACCTATAGATAGGACCAGATCTTGACTTACCTATTCCAACCCTTACGAAGCATCCTACAATCAGATCCTCAAAGAACGGTTCCATGAACCACTTTGCAAGTTTTGACCTTCGAATGGTAATTTCCCTTATATCATCATATGTTGGCCACTTTGATTCAGCTGACGTCTTTTCCTCATCACTATCAGCCAATCCACCATCACCTGTTGAATCCTCTTCATCACTATGTGATGCACTTCTACTCCGTGTAGGGCTACCTATAGTTGCTGCCGCAAATGGCCTACGTTTAACAGGTGAGTAACCTCGGCCCCCAGAGCTTTCCCTTGCTGCATCCTTCAATTTTCTGTGAGCCTCTGGGTCCTGTTGCCTTAGGCGCTTCGCTCTGATCTCATTCAAAGCATCGTCTTTCGCAGCTGCTCTGTCAGCAAACCTAGTTGATGAGCGCACCCCACGAGAATGAGTGTGAGCAGGGCTTCCTTTTCTATTCTTAAATTTCTCATGCAAACCTTTATCACTTCTTTTTGTTGCACGATCCTCCAGAATCATTTCTCTTTCAAGCTCAGTCATTTGTGCAAGCTTTTTCCTGTCATCTTCATCCTTGTAGAGGTCACTCCCAACTGAATCATCATCGCTGTCACGCCCATGATAATCATCTTCTTCATCACCTTCTTCATTACTACTATGATCGTCATCCCTTTCAGCAGGATCCAGCCTCTTCTTGAGAGGAACTTGTGAGCCAGAGGGTTTTCTACTTGAATAGCCACGATCATCATCAGTGTCATAATCCTTTGAATCACTCCCATCATCAGAATATGAAGACCTGCGTCGTCTTCTAGAAGGAGATGAATGGCGGTTCTTATCACTTCCACTGGTTCTTCCAGCGGCCTCGAGGAGCAACTTTTCTAAGTCTGCCATGATCTACGACTCTATACAAATTAATTGCAAACAGTTAATCAACTCTTCCACCCAATCCTTTCAAACCCTGAACGAAAAAGAAGGATAGAAAGGGAAGCTAGCTAATAATGTGTTTCAAATAAATTGGACCAGATCTAGTGGACATTCTGTAAAAGTATGTGAAATTAGATATGAAATTGTAAGAAATATGCAAGGCATGAACTTCCATGGTATGCAAACAATCATGTCTATCACTTCTGCCAATATATAAGAGAAGCTAAAAAGCTCATTTCCCTTAATTTAGGAAACCTACATCACCACAAACATTCCAATCATTATATGTACAGATTATCCACAAAGGAAATGTTTTAGCGAAGTGAGTGTGTTTGCACCCTTACATTCTGGCACTTCAGTTTCCTATAAAATTAATGAATGTATAGATCTATTAATTCCGACCAATTAAAATTAAAATGCTGGCATCATTTGGCATGAGATGAACAGGTGTCAATCCTGGATCCTATTTCCTGAATAAATGATCAGAGACAAAATCAAGCAATAATGTGCTCCTAAATGCCAAACTATGTTGATCCTCCCGAGTAAAGGCATCCACATACACATTAAGGGAGAAAAATAAGTAAATACATTTGTCAGATAACATCTAAAAGTATCAAAAGAGTCATGGAATAATTTTAAAAAGAAGAATAACTAAAGCATAAATCAAATATTTCAAATTACTCAGGTTATATACTTCATCTTGCATCAGCACTACTTACAGGGATTCTCAACCAACAAGATATGCAGATGGAAACGTTCACATTAGTTCATATTAAACTGAACCAGTATCTCAACTATTTCATCTTCCGACTCCATCCTCATGGAACTAATGCAAAATTGAAAATGAGAGAAAGCTTAAGCCATCCACCAGTGACACACTAACCACCTTTCTCTGGAGAGATTGTCTGTGTTCAAATCACATATTAAAAAAAAAAAAATGAGAGAAAGAGAGAAGAACAAGAAGAAAAATAGAAGGACATTAAAGGAAGTCTAGGTTGAATGATGCCACTTTGGAGAGAATAGAACAATTTATCAGTTCGTGAAACAAGAACCAATCGCATCGGTTACCCATCTTTTGCAAAACATATGATAACCTAAAGCAGGAATCTTGGATAATATTTGAAGCTCTAATCTTCTCCTCCAAAATTTGTATAGTAAGAAGGAAGTCTAGGATGCATGATAAGCTGGAAAGAATAGAACAATCTATCCCTTGGTAAAGAAAGAAGTAAATCGCATCAGCTGCCCATCTTTTACATGGTATAAGAAAACCTAAAAGAGGAATCTTGGATTAATATCTAAAGCTCTAATCTTCTCCTTATAAAATTCGCAAAGTAAAATTTCATACAATTAATCCTTACAATCTTACAGAAACCCATCCCTTCCAGTTCCTCAATGTTCTTGAGATAAAATAGGTAACAACCAGATTCAAATTTAAAGACCAATTAGATTTAATTATTCCTGTGTCAACTGTGAAGTGTGAATTAATCTTAGAAAAAGATAGAGAGAAGAAATGAGGTAAAGAAGACTTACCAGACGGAGAGATTTATCCGAGAGAAGTCCCTAGTTAAAAAGACTATCTTGGTTTTCAGGCTCACCGGGCGGGGAAAAAGGGCGTTTAGTGTTGTTGATGCGGCGATGCTCCACGGGTTCCTGGGAAATCTAACTGAGTGAAGTGTGAACTAGAGTTAACGGCTTAACGCATTCAGAAAAGCGTTCAAAAGCAATACAATACCTTGACAGAATGCGTTCTCCCCATCTTGTACCAAAACTGCTTCTGCCTGTTGGGTTAGCTCTAGCTTCACCACGTCATTTTGGATTTTTTCTATATATCTCTTTCTTTTTCTTATTTCCAACAATTACTGTGTGAAAACGAATATGGATAATAAATTAAATTTTATACTTTAGAAATTAATACTCCTTTCGTCACTATTTATAAGTTATTTTACCTAATTTTTCTTATCACAAAATATAAGTTATGGTTATTAATTTATTATTTATTTTATTAATTTTTTTACTATATTATCTCTATATCTCTTTTATCTAGTTATTGTTATTAGTTCGAATAAAATCATAAATAGAGATATTTTAAGAAAAAATATATATTATCTTAATTTTAATAAATAACAATTAGTGATTTATAAATAATTATGGAGAAGTGTTTAATAATTTTCTATTGCTCACCCATTTAAAATAATTTAACAAAGTATTTTTAGTTTAGGGATAAGTTACATTGGAAATATCTCAAGTTCAAATGTAAATAGAGAATGGTCCGCTAATGATCCTTGGGAGTAAGGTGAGGTGATAAGAAAAAAAAAATCTTATAAATTGAATTAATTGAATACTGGTAATAAAATTATTATTATTGTTGTTGTTGTTGAACTTCTCAATTCATGGTAAGTGTTTCCTTCAAAGTTGCTTTACTTGCTAAACCACATTTCCTTAATTGTTTAATTTAATGATATATATATATATATATATATTTTAAAAAGTCCCATTATAATCTTTAAAAGCACTCTTTTTAGCTTTTTTTTTAAAAATTTTATTTCGTTATTGGAATTTCAATTTAATTTGAATTTTTAAATTTTAAATTGTACAAGAATCTAGTTTAGTTGTATATAACCTATCAAGCAATCACTTATATTAAGGTGAAAAGCTTTTGATGTCTTTACATTTTAAGGAATTTGATTTTTGCCTTTCATTTTTTTTTAAATTTTTTATTTTAAGCTAGTTCTTACCCTTCAACTTATAAAAATTTGACCTACATGGCATTGGTCACCACAACCTTAAGGATCTTATATTGATTAAAAGAACAATTTTCTCATCAAACTCGAGTCTTAAAGATTTTGGACAATGGGAAACCTCAAGATGAGATATATAGATCCTTGGTACCAAAAATCTAAAAGAAATCATGCAATCGTGTACAGATAGATAGACGTAGGGCTCCTAAAATTAAAAAAATCGGAAAATAGGTTTGTCCATTCATTGACAATGTTATTAAAAAAATGAGGAGTTAAAGAGTTACGGTAACAAGATCTAATATTTAAGGTCATATAAGCAAAGTCAAATTGATAAAGAGAAGACATTACTACTCGATTACGATCATAGTAGAATCTTAATAAAAAAAGATAATGTAAATCAAAATCATATGAAAGATAGTAAAAAAATTTTACAGTTCACGTCTAAAATTGGAGAAAGAATTAATGTAATTAACTGTTTAGAAGATGAAGGCTAAGAACTAAATTGAAATAAATTGAAGGGCAAAAACGTAACTTAACAAAAAAAAAGAAGATTAGAAAATAAATATAAATTCGTGAAAAGTTGAAAGGCAACTAAAACTTTTTACTCATTGTATAATATAAATAAAACATTTAAACTATTTTACTTTATAAAAATTCATATAAGAAAAGTTTGACTTTCATTTTTTATTCCGTGTTACCATTCTTAAATTTGATTTTTTATCAGCTTCCGTGATATGACTTGAGATCTTTTCGCCAGTCAAATAAATTGATTTTATGGAATTAATTTTGATTTTAAGAGCCTAATTTATTTATTTATTTTTGCATGTAATAATATTAATTCAATTTTAAAATTTTTACGAAATTTGAAGATTCAGGAGGGAGTGCATCAAATCTGTACGGACAAAGATTAGAATTGTCAAAACTACAATCTAAACTACAAGTCGGGCGGCGTACGAAAAAAGATAAATGTCAAAAAAAAAAAAAACACACACACACACAATAATAAATGCACGAGAACTCTGATCACAATCTCAAAATAACACTTGCAATTCTATTTTTCTCTGTATTCTCGGCTGTGAAAAATGGATGAAATTAAGCACAAGTTCATAGAAACCAACGGGTTGAAGCTTCACGTAGCAGAGATTGGAAATGGGTCGGGTGTGGTGTTGTTCTGTCACGGGTTTCCAGAAATATGGTATTCTTGGAGACACCAAATGATTGCGGTGGCCAAGGCTGGTTACAGAGCCATTGCGCTTGATTATAGAGGTTTTGGGTTATCAGACATACCGGCTGTTCCGGAGAAGACCACCGATTCTGATGTTATTAATGATCTCTATTCACTTCTTAATATTCTTGACATCCCCAAGGTATTATTATTATTATTATTATTATATCTTTTGCAAATTGTTTGTGCCTCTGTGTTTCTCTTCATTCTTGCTGGTCGGGGACCTTTCAGATTGATTTCTGTGTGAGGACTGAGGAGAATGAAATTTAGGATTACTATTGCATATTGGGAAAAAAAAAAATAGTGATAAGGAAATGAACTCAATGCGACATTTCCTTTTTAGTTAATTTCCAGAAACATTTCCTTTGTGGATTAGGGACATGTTCTCTAATATATAGAGAGCATTTTCTTAAGGGATTTTTGCTAATCCACCTCATTTAGTGGATTGGTGAGGAATATGGGGAATATACTTAAAAGGGGCTAAAAGAAAATGGGGGTTGATGTTCACTACCATGTATCAAAATTAATCCATGCTTTGTAAAGATAAAGTCCAGATCTTTAAATTTATATGAAGCGTTCATGTAATAGAGTAAGTTTATTTATAGTAATAATGCTAAAATTTACTTTATCATACTTATAATTGAAGCTCAAAGTGTGGAATAAATTAGTCTCCTTGTTCAGCAGATCAAGATAAATTTCATAAACCTGTTTGTTTGTTTTGGCTCTTTTTTAATCAAGAAAAATGAAAGAAGAGGAAGTATGAAGAAAAGATGAGGCAAAATCTCTCCTTTTGTTTTAGTCCTATAACATTTTTCGTTTAGGTTCATAAGTTTTATTTCACTTTTTTTTGACCTTACAACATTTTTGTGTGACTATTTAGGTCATCTTTACTTGCCAAGTAAAACTTTTTTTAACCAATAATTTTAGTTTATTAATTGTAACAACCTCTTCTAATCGATTTAAATTTAAAAAAATTCATTAGCATATTCATTTGCACCCTATCTGTGATCAACACTTTTAATCCTTTTTTATCACAAATAGGAGAGTAAATGAAGATGTGTATATAATTTTTTAATTTAAATTGATTATGAGGGATTGATATAGTAAACAGATTAATATATCTTATAGGTTAAAAAAAATGATTTACTTCTTGTGAGAAAACCTAAAAAGGCGAAAGGGACCTATAAGGTTACATGTAAAAATATTATATGAGAAAAAAAGTAAAATAAAAGTTATGGATCTATACGGATAAGTGAAAAATGTTATAAGTTGAAAAGGGAAATTTTGCCAAAAGATGATGCAGAAACATCGTGCAATAGTAAGCTGGAGCGGTTGAATAAAATCCACTAAATAGTCCGGCATGAGCAATCAGCTGAACAAAATAACCCCCAAGTATGAGCTTAAATCCATCTGGAGAACTTGGATATTCATGTACTTGAGCTTGAACTTGAATGAATGTCTAGTTTTTAAGTGATTAAATTCAATTTCTTTCTATCAATTCAAACTTTGTAAGAGTGGAAATCTTGAATTTGACTGTGTTCTTTCACCCATTATTATGTTATTATCCATATATATTGGGCCTTTTATAGAAAATTTGTGTTTGACCTACCTGAGAGGCGGTTTAAGTGAAATTTACATTCTTGATGCAATTTCTTGTTTTCTGTTCTTATTAAGAGAAATATTTATAATTTCTGTTGTCAAACATAGGTTTTTCTCGTAGCTAAAGACTTTGGAGCTCGGATTGCTTACCTCTTCACTCTTCTCCATCCGGAGAGAGTTGCAGGAGTTGTGACATTGGGTATCCCTTTCCTGCCTCCAGTTCTTCCTCCAATGACAGAATCCCTTCCTGAAGGGTTCTATGTTTCAAGATTTCAGGTGTTATCTCCTCTTGGGCTTTTCCCCCTTTCACCATAATGTCCTTTCATTTCTACATCTAAATTTGGGGGCAATGGGAGAGGGAAAGGAGCAAGAGTTTTATTAGATTGCAATTC
Source organism: Echites panduratus (assembly GCA_035221335.1). NCBI lineage: Eukaryota > Viridiplantae > Streptophyta > Magnoliopsida > Gentianales > Apocynaceae > Echites > Echites panduratus. The sequence continues at coordinate 7,588,092 of JAWZTD010000001.1, read as the reverse complement.
TTCTGCCTCACTGAGAATCTCAATTTCAGGAACCTGGAAGAGCAGAAGCTGATTTTGGCCGATTTGATCGTACTACAGTTGTACGAAAAATCTACATCCTCTTCTCTGGAACTGATATTCCAATTGCTCGAGAAGGTCAGGAGATAATGGATTTAGTTGATTCTTCTGTTAGTCTACCCTCTTGGTTCACTGAAGAAGACCTTGCTGTATATGGTGCACTCTATGAGAAATCTGGCTTTCAAACTCCTTTACAAGTAACGTATAGGTAAAAAGAAAGTGTATTGAACATTCATATTCTCTTGCAATACCTAATTTAAGGAATACAGATCATAGTTTCGATTATTTTGATTTCGCAACTTCTGTGGGTCGTTTTTTCTCTAATGAATCAATTATCTATTCGGCTTCAGGACTGTGAACGAGGCTTTCAACATATCCGAAGTAAAGGTCAATGCTCCTGCATTGCTTATCATGGGTGAAAAGGATTATTTCTTCATGTTTCCTGGAATGGAAGACTACATAAGAAATGAACAGTCAAAAATGTTTGTCCCCAGATTTGAGACGGTATACATTCCGGAAGGTTCCCATTTTGTTCAAGAGCAATTTCCTGATGAAGTGAATCAACTGGTAATCAACTTCCTCAAGAACCACCACACTTAACTTCTGGGGTTTTTACTTCTTGTTCTGGAGCTATTAAGAATAATTACACATACTCTTTATGATCCGCAGAACTTCTCTACTATGCTTTGGTTTGCTTCCTGTTCAAGGATTGAGAAATAAAGAAACATCCATATTGCCAATAATTACTCTTTCTTTTCTAGTTCTTCATGCATTGTAATTGGAATTCAGGAATTTCCCAACCCCATCCAAGGAGATGGGGGAGATTCCTGGGGCTGGGGTGTGCCGAATTGGGCACACCTGTCATTCAAGAATTAGGCATTAGCTGACGACAGTTTCTAGGCCAGTTAGGATCGAGGTAAGTTATTTTGACAAGTACTCTAGCGTGGCCGTTTCAATTTTCAACAAGGGTCAATTGTCTAAAATTTAAATAACTTTTCTAATTATTGCTTTGATCATTGCAAGCACAACGAATTAATCGGGTCAGAAAGTTACCGATTAAAAAAATTTATTGTTTTGTTAACTAGTTTAGATCAAATTAAACCTAGTGGTTCTGAATTTTTTATTATATATTTATGGATAAAATATTAATAAAAATTTTATTTATAATATTTTTTAAAAAATATATTTTATATATTAAAATTTAGATTTATTTAATCTTTTAATAGGAAGTGATATATAATAATTGTATAATACGAGATTTGATTCTTTATTTGTTGTTGGTTTGTTATTTAAGAATAAAGTTAATTTAATTTTCTTTTATCTCTCTCCAATTTAAAATATCAATTATCTTAGATCACAAAATTTTCTTCACAACATGGATTCAATTTATAAAATTTCACAAATATTTATGACTTTTTTCATTTTTTTAATTTTCAATTTCCTAAATAGTTCCATAACGATTTTTTATATTGTAATTAAATTAATGCATTTTTTTTAGTATATTATAAAACAAAAGATATTATAAAGCAAAATGAAGTATATTATAATATTACTCATTTTTTTAGTGAAATTTTAATTAATTTAAGAAAATAAACATTCTCTTTCAAGTTACTCAAACTAAGAATGAAGAAAAATAATATTTCAGTTAGTGTATATTTGGATATATTATCCATTAAGATAATATCATTATATTTTGTAAATTGCATATTAAGATTAGAATTTATTTTTATTTAAAAATAAAAAAAATTAATCCAAATTTAAATGAAAATATGTATATGAACCAAATATTATAAAAAAAAAAAAAAAAAGATTTCAATGCATTTTTCAGCTTAGAAGGTATATCGAACCAGGTTTAGTTAATGGACCAAGACGTGGACGTTAATGGACCAAAAGTTGTATGTCCTGACACGTTGACAAAACTTTCACATAAACATTGAATAAAGGGGGAACAGCCGAAGACCAACAGTTGAACAGTCAAGACTCTGTTTTTCTCATCATACGAGAGAGAAAGATGGATCAAATTGAGCACAAGCAGATAGAAGTGAACGGGCTGAAGCTTCACGTAGCCGAGATTGGAAACGGGTCAAATGCTTTGGTGTTCTGTCATGGGTTCCCGGAGATATGGTACTCTTGGAGATTCCAAATGATTGCAGCGGCAGAAGCTGGTTATAGAGCTATTGCCTTCGATTACAGAGGTTATGGCTTATCGGACCGACCACCGGCGCCGGAGAAGGCAACCTACTCTGATTTCATCAAGGATCTCCACTCGCTCCTGGATATTCTTGGTATTTCCAAGGTATTTTTTTGCTTTATTTTGATAATTTTGACCCCCCCCCTTTTTTTTTTTTTTTGGCATTTCTTTTTACCCGTTTGTTGTATGGCTAGACCAAAGCCTCCTTGACATAAGTTGAAATTCGGCTTCAGAAGGCTGTGATCAGTGGGGGAGCCATGAAAACATTTAATATAGCTCATTACGAAATTGAGCATTTAATAATTAATAAAATTGTGACAACGTTAAAGAAAAAAAAAATACAAAGAAACGACTTCTATAAGAAATTTCACTCACAAATGTTGGCCTTCTTTCAATTATTTCTTTGTTTTTATTTATTTCTTTCAACTGTTATCCAGTACTTCTGAAAATTAGGTAGGATTCTTGATAGAAATATATATATATATATATATATATAGATTATATCAATTTTTAAAATCAAGACCGCAAATTAAGTAATTATTTTTAATTAACTCATTCTACATTCATGTTACCTAATTGAATTTTTGACCTCAAAATTAAAATTTCTAATGTTAGTAGTTTATTTATTTTTTGGTTTCCGTTGTATTTTTTTAACATTAAAATAAGAAAATCTTCTATATTCGTGTGTTATATTTATATATTATTTCAAAATAATATTATATATTTAATTTTAATACATATTTATATTTATATGGAATAAGTATCCCTCCTTATATGATTTTGGAACACTCTATCTTGCTTGAATAAATAATACCACAGAAGGACAAACAAGATTTGCTAAGAGTAAAGACTGAGATGTCATGTGTTAGGGTGACAAATACATTTTTATTAATCACAGAAATAACAATAGTTTTGATATTCTTGGAGAAATGCTTTTGAATCTCTATGCTTGATTACTCTGGATATAAATATATATATATTTATTTATATATGTTCATTCACTTTTGGCTTTTGATTTTGTTCTGATAACTTTCGTTCTCCATTCAAGTTTGCATCAACTGATTTCATGGTTTAGATGCATGATGATATGCGGTTTCGAGAGGTAATATGTAATTATTCTTAATGTGAATCCTCCAAGGAAAATAACAAGTTTGTAAAATGGAATAGAAGTTACACAGGATGTGAGACTGACCGATAATATGGGCATGTAAGGAACTCAAGTTTGGTGTATAATAAGCATTGCTTTTTTATAACCAGCAGAAGATTAAATAGAATTTCTAAAGTCAAACTTACATATTTTTATCTTTTTGGTGAAAATTGCAGGCCTTTCTCATAGCTAAAGATTTTGGAGTCTTGGTTGTTTCCACTTTTTCCCTGATCTACCCAGAGAGAGTGGCTGGTATTGTAACATTGGGCGTACCTTTTCTGCCTCCAAATCGCAGAACGAACCGACATTCCTTGCCCGAAGGGTTTTATATTTCAAGATGGCAGGTATAGAACTCTTGTTATGATGGCACGTTTAAGATTTTGCATTCGGTTGGAAAGAATGCTCGAGACTTTAAAACAAGAAATAAGGGAAATGTGATTCATTTGGATGAATGCTTGGCCCTTTTATATAGTGGTTAGCAAGACTGTGTATCTCATGAGCAACGCTTGTTTTATAGGAGCCTGGAAGAGCTGAAGCTGATTTTGGTCGGTTTGATCCTAAAACTGTTGTCCGCAATGTCTACATTCTCTTCTCTAGAAGTGAAATCCCCATAGCTGGGGAAAATCAAGAGATAATGGATTTGGTAGATTCATCAAATCCTCTTCCCAGTTGGTTCACTGAGGAAGATCTCACTAACTATGGCACTCTCTATGAGAAATCTGGATTTGAAACGGCACTTCAAGTCCCATACAGGTATAGAATTTGAGTATACTTTCCTGTCAAACTTTATCAAGTGCCTTTACACATTCTAGACCTTCTCCGTTCCCGTTTGCACCATTTTGAACCAGTATCTTATCCTAGAAGTCACTGCAATTTTCCTCCGCCACAATTGTACCTCTTTTTCATGTTGCTATGCTACAGCTTAAGATTCTTCCACTACTGATCCCAAGATAAAGCTGTGATAAGGCCTTCAGTTTAAATTGTGTCCATATACATGATTTATGATAATTTACCCTGATACATCTTCTGCTTGTTCAACAATTAATTCGTCTTATAAGATCATTTTGATTAACTTTTTAGGTCATTCGATGAAGTTTTTAAAATAGCGGAAACAAAGCTGGATGCATCTGCAATGCTGATAATGGGTGAAAAGGATTACTGCATCAAGTTTCCAGAAATGGAAGACTACATAAGAAATGAACGTGCAAAGATATTTGTACCCAATTTCAAGACAGTATACATTCCAGAAGGAAGCCATTTTGTTCAAGAGCAGTTTCCCGATCAAGTGAACCTACTAATACTGAACTTTCTTAAGAACCACAGTTAAATCCTGACATTAACAGCCTGGTGAATGACTTCCAGTGAGCTCCCTGAAGCTGTGTTCTCTGGTGCTTTGGCATCCACCCTCAGTTTTAGGACTTCTGCAGATCTTAATTTGCTGTACAATAAAATCTCTGAATTCTGCTGTTTGCTTCCTTTCTTTGTTCTATAAAGACAGATTCTTAGTACAATCTTCATATGAGAGATTTCTACTGATGATATATTGAGATAAAGAAAGGCTTCCGTCTAAATTTTTTATTCTCAGGTCTTCTTTAGAAATATTTTATTTCTTGTCAATTGCCCCACAAAGTTGACTAGCTTTTCCTCCAAGAAACACTCAGAATTAAATAATGATATTTGTAGGATTGTAGCCAAATCAGAGCATTTAAAACCAAGTTCTTCTTTATCTTGATCTCAATTCTCGTTTTCGGCTTTGGAAAGTCTAAGAAATGGATCAAATTGACCATAAGTTCATACCAGTTAATGACGGTATTAGGCTTCACGTGGCAGAGATTGGAAGTGGGCCGTCGGCGGTGTTGTTCTGCCATGGATTCCCGGAAATATGGTACACTTGGCGTTATCAGATGATCGCCACCGCCAAGGCTGGTTACCGGGCAATTGCACTAGATTACCGAGGCTATGGGCTTTCCAATCCACCCCCGGAACCAGAGAAGGCTACTTTCGCTGACTTCATCGGTGACATTCTTGCTCTCGTTGACGCACTGAATATATCCAAGGTACTGTTCTTACTAGATTTTTCTCTTTCATGGATCATCATTCTTAAATCTGGAAAATTCTGGGCTTATCTTTCTTTTGATACTTAAACCTCTGTGCTGAATTCTGGTCAAAGAAAATCTGCCTCATATTTGGTTATTTCATGTTGCAATCTTATGTACGGATTTTTTTTCTTTTTGTTAGAAATTTCAAAGTTTTTTTTTTGAGAAATTAATAAGTTTTTTCTTTAGTTATAAATGTTTTTATTTTATTCAAAATTTAATATATTTATAAAGAAATTAAAGAGATTTTGACTTATTTGTTTATGAATATTATTTGTCTTATCTAGTTATTTATAATTATGAATATTTTGTTTTGTTGAAAATTAATTTTTTTGATAAAATAATAAAATTTTAAATAAATTTTTGTTTTATTTTATTATTTTTAAAAAATAGTTTCATGGAGAAATTAAAAAATAAATACTTAGAGCTCATATACTCCATTGTAATAAACATAGAGGAAGAAAAGAGATAATTATTTATTCAGAAAACAAATTGCGTAATGATAATAAAATAAATGAAGAGTTTTAGATAAAGATGGTTAAATAAAAATTTTATAAGAAATTCAAAATTCATTAAACCAATTGTTTCCAAGTCTCTCAAATAGGTGTTTTGGCAGTGAGTGAGGAATTGACTTACTAACTTTTACTTTCTGCTTTTATATATTATATTATAATAGATTGCCAAAGTTGGTATATGCTAAAGATCATGAATTCCATGGCTCAAGTTCTTGAACTCTTGAAGTTTCTCTCCACAGGTTTTTATAGTAGGAAAGGACTTTGGAGCTGCCATAGCTAACTTCTTCGCCGTCCTCCACAAGGACCGGGTCTCAGCTGTATTTACAATTGGCCTCCCATTCATGCGGCCTGGACCTCCTGCACATCACAGCCTTCTCCCGGAAGGTTTCTATATAAGAAGATGGGCGGTATGATACCTTTTTTACATTCTTAAAAGAAGACCATAAAATTACTGCTCAGGCCAAGTTTATTGATTCTGCTATGTTCCTTTCAGGAGCCTGGACGAGCTGAAGCTGATTTTGGACGTTTTGATGCCAAAACAGTCGTAAGGAATATCTATATCCTATTCTCCAGAAATGAAATACCAATAGCTAATGAGAACCAGGAAATAATGGATTTAGTAGAGCCGTCTACTGCTCTTCCGCCTTGGATAACAGAAGAGGAGCTTGAGACTTATGGTGCCCTATACCAAAAATCTGGATTCCGTACTGCACTGAAAGTTCCCTATAGGTATTTGAATTGAATCAAGTTACTCATTCTCAAATGTTTTCACTGCATACCGTGCAGAAAGCTCATTATTGGAAGCAACTTTTGAATTTTAGTATAAATGAATTCTTTTTTCTTGGGGATCGGTGATCATTTCTTATTTTGTTACAGGTCTTTTGGTGAGAAATCAGACATCAAGGATCCAAAAGTTGAGGTTCCAGCATTGCTGATTATGGGTGAGAAGGACTATGTGTTCAGGACTCCTGGAATGGAAGAGTACATCAGGAGTGGAGAAGTTAAAGAATATGTACCAAACTTGGAGATGAAGTACATTCCTGAAGGATCCCATTTTGTTCAAGAGCAATTCCCTGACTTGATTAATGAGATTCTGCTTAGTTTCCTAAGCAGCAATTGCCAATCCTAGACAATCTTTGTGCCAGTTTTTCAGGTGGATTGAAATCTTGCAGTACACTTCTGTCTGACAAGTGATAGTTCTTCATGAGTACACTAAAAGATCCAGAACCTTCATAGGTTGATTTCTTTGGTTTTTGTTTCTTGCAAAAACCTGGGATTTTGCTAGTTGTTTCTTCTCCAGCCACTGACTATTTTGTCCAAGAAGATCAAAGTATCTGCCCCTCTGATCATTTGTCAACTTCATTTTAAGAACGAGATGGAACATAAAGTTCTGGCCCTGAGTAATAGGACAACAATTTTATTACTTTGCTTCTTTTGGCTACAGAACTCTGTCTGTTACATACGATCTTTGGCTTCTAATGTGAGGTTTGGATTCTTATATTTTTTGTCAAAAAGTACGAGTGGATTCTTAAGTTGATTCAAAAAGAATGGGAATCAGTTCAGAAAACATCATAAGAAGAACAAGCCATTACAAAGAAATAAGTACACAAATTACATAGCCAAAAAAGGGTTGTATTTTTGCCATCAGAGAGGTGACAAGAGGGGCAGTAAAAATGAAAAAATTATACAAACATCAGGGTATACAGAGCCTATAATTCATGCCTAAAATCAGTAACCTAATGTACTCACCATAGGATAGCTTGGAAACAGATACTAGAGCTGAAGGTAGATTGAGCTGTACAAGTTGTCCATCATGTTGGCTGAACTCAAGGGATCCGACAAGATTCAATTACTTCCAGCACAGTTGTGTGCGTCTCTGGAGAGATCATATTTAGTGATAGGTGAAAGTCCTGGAGTCATATATTAGAAGAAGTTAGAACAAATATCACATAAAATTCAAACACGAAGGCAATTAAGAATCAATCCGTACGTGTTTATCAATGGGCTTCTTAATAGTTCACAGTCAATAAAAATGATCTCAAATAGTTGTTAATATATCCCATAATGGCATATAATCCACCTATCTTCCAGTTGAAAGGAATATTCCATGATTTAAACCACATAAATGCATACCACAAATCTCTCCAAAACTGGGACAAGGATTGCCAGCTTGCGATCAGGAAGACATTCAGCTATTGCACTCCGTATGCTCCGACTGAACAGCAAACAAGACCCCATGGTGAGATCTGAGAGAGAACCACTATCAAGAAACCAACATCATCCAAGGAAAGAATACTGACCTCTCAGTTGAAAGAAACGCAAGGAGAAGAGCAGAATAGGCTTCTACAATCATTTTTTCTGCTTCTTTCTCTCCTTGTAAGAATGCATCCTCATCATCCTGCAGAAAAAAGTAACATTTGTCACTTAAAGATTTTCTATTGACTCTTCATGCACCTGATTCAGCACTTCCAACACGAACATCGAAGTAATGAAACATAGAATTTATCAGGTCAAACAATAGCAGTAGCCATCATTCGCAAGAAGCCGTAAATCTGGATAACATGCTTCAAAGGAGTAGGGAGTTATGAATCAAGTCAGACAAAATTGAAATGAAATCTGGATATCATAATTTCTCTCCATTCTTAGCAACCAAAGCATAAACCAACAAATGAAAATCCAAGGAATAAGGATTAAACGAAAGTCAGGAACAGGCATATTTACTCACCATGGACAATCCTTCTGTAGCCTCACCTGCCCCTTGATTAGCCAAAAATATTGAGCAGAGCAATGGAATCAAATTTGTATGACTACCCACTTCTAAACCTTCCAAGTTGGGCAATGAAACACTGACTGCTGCAAGCTGTGATCTGCAGTTAAAAGAAGTACACGCATAAGTTAAAATAAAAATATCTTAAGCACTAAAAGTATAAAAAAGATGGGAAAAAAAATCATACGATAAATAGAAGAAAAGATCCCCCCCCCCCTCTCCCACCCACATAATTTATAGCTCCTATAAAGAAACTAATAAAACCAACCATGATTGTAATTCAATCAATTAGTCCTCAACCGAAAACATGAGTTAGTTCAGCCAATCCTCTAGTTCCCCCAGTTAAGAAACTTGTAAAGAGAATACATGACATAGCAAGAGAGAATTACAGAGAGCAAATGCAGACAGGGTGAAAAGAAGATAATCAAAAGAACATTCATGATTAATCTCTCAACAGGGACACATCTGTGTTGTCTTGTGGGTGCAACTGCCCCCATTAAAATGTTTTAAAACAGTACATATTTTGCATATATTTATATATATATATATATATATTAACCCCATAAAATTAAAAAAAATTGTCCTAAAGTAGTACAGTTATACTTTTGCCCCCCATAATAAATCTGTTCTACATCCATCACTGTCTCTCAAGTTGAATACTACAGTCTGATCATATGTTAGACAGTGGAGAAGATAAAGCTCAGGCCTCAGGAGGCCCTACAAATGTAAGGGTGCATAAACAAAAATAAAGGAGTCCTTACTCCTTACTGATAGGTTAAAGCTTAAAAAGCATTTAGTGATTCGTAATAATAGGCTAAGGATTTAGATAATTTCATAAATCAAACAAAATCATGGAAAAATAAGGTCAGTGAATTAAAGAAATGGCATTGTCACACTCCTATTTAAAATAACAGCACTATTAGTGCAAAATTTAGAAGTGGAAAATCGAGGAGAAAAACAGTTACCTATTAAGGCCATCCTTCTCCACCAAATTCACAAGCAATCCAAGTATAGCAACAAGCAAATCTAGCTCTGCATCTGTTAAATGAACATCAATTTGGTTTGCAACTTCAACTCTGGATCTCGATGACATGTTTTCTCTTGAATTGTTATGGGCAGACAGGTAAGAAGTGAACATGGGAAAATGACCAGCAATCAATGAAGATAAGATTTGCAGTCCACCACATGCAGCAATTTGCTGACATCCAACAGAGTTGTCATTCGTTAAGTTCATCAGTGCCTGTCATTTAGTGACACAGATTTTAGAACTCCAACGTCTTATCAGGTGAACTTGTATCATATATGAGGCAAGTGATGTCCTAATGTCTAGCTAAAATGAATTTAGCTAGCTACCTTCAGTTATTATGCTATCAAAAGATTAGCAAATTACCTTTACAGATGCAAGAAGGCAATCTGCCAAAAGGCTGGACTTTTCTTCATCAAGGATAGATGAACAAGAGACCTCAGAAGGATGGTGATTTTCTTTGTCCAGTTCCTGACCCATGAGCAACAAGGACTGACAGCCATTTTTCTGGTCACTAGTTTCAGCCCTAGCATTTTGAGGTCGAGAGACTTTATGCCTCCCGGATAGCAAGTCCCATTTAGTGGGTTCAAAGTCATCCTCATCAAATGCAAAAGGATCCTGACTGTCATCAGCCAATCCAAAATTAGTATCATCCGATGACTTGGAATTATTGCTAATTGCAAATTTTCCGGAATTTCTATTTGACAAAATTGTTCGACTATTTATTATATTTCCTGATGTTCCACTGCATGATCCAGAAGTGGAAGAATCAATCCTCATCTTCAACCATGGATCAATTGTTGTGGTGGTTTCTGAATTTGATTTGGAGGCTGTTGGCATATCAGAAGTCAACAATTGACCACTTTGGCATATAGAGCTCTTCTGAGAAGAGGACCCCTCCAAGATAGCAGACCTTGAGGAAGAAGCGATGAACAAAATCTCATCATCGTTTACTGCACATCAAATAATAAAACACACAATTTCAAAAAATAAAACTCCAGTCCAGGATAAAACGAATCCCCCCCCCCCCCCCACTTTTAACAATAAGGACAAGCCACAAGTAATCAATACTGTAAATATAGTTATATTTCTTAGAATATAAAGTTATTAGAGACAAGCAAAATGGTGTGTATTAAAATATTCTCTGAGCTAGAAATTTGAATTGATTAGGTGAGATTTTGCAGTCACCTAGATGTCCATGGTCATGAAATCCTCATCAAAAACTCATACAGATTATGGGCTGCAGAGTTTTCTCCACTTTCTGCATCCTTCCGAAACTCATCTTAAGTAATTTTGTAGCTTTGATGTACTTCTAATAAAGCTCTACAGAAAGCTCTACAGAAAAGGTACACCATAGAATGAGGAGAACTAACCTTTACCATCATAAGCCTGACTCATTTCACTAGAATAGTTACAAGTCTTCTCCTCCTGAGTCCTCCCTGAAGACCTTTGAAGCAAAGAAATATCTAGGCAAAAAAATAATAAGTCAAGAAAGTACCATATGTAAGCATGGGAAACAGATCTTTGTCAGAAGCATCAACATCATCACAGAAATATAAAAGAAAGTAGAAAGGATGTAGACAAGAATGTATGGAAAGCTATCTTGAACATAAAATACCTGAGAGAATCTTAATAACACTTAGGATTAGTTTTGTAAAAGTCCGAGGAGTATGCTCACTGACAAAGCTCCCTTTCATCCCAAGTAAATGTCTCTGCAATCAATATACTTACAAAATGTAGAGACATAAAATTCAAACATTTCTATTGCATTACGCATTTGTTTGTTTATACTCTGCTTACCTGATTTTCATCGCTAAGGAATGTGGCATTTTCCATGATCTTCATGCATCTCAAAAGCAGCACCAGACTTTCCAGGCATGCATTATCTTTCTCATCTGACAACGAAGATCGACCCTGTTCGAGCCATCTCTGGAGAAGGTGGGAAAAAAGGTTAGGGATCAGAAAACGAAAACAAATCTCATAACAACACAATAGCATTGTCGAGTAAAAATCCACAGACATCCTTTATGAAGGAACAGTGTAAACCAACATAATAAACAAACCAGGGTGCTAACCAACAACCTCCAATCAAGAATTAAGAGTACAAAAACCAAATTCAGGGTGAACTAGAACCCACAACGATAGTCCAATCAAGAATTAGTTAAATCAAACTTAGGAAACTAAATCAGGATTCAGAAGTTTAAAGAAAAGAGAAACCAGGTAAGTGAATTAATAGAATTCTTGAGTTCCTTTCCCCACTATTTTGGATGAGAAATTTCAATTTTCAGGTGTCCTTAGATACGGTAATATCAACATGAACAAAGGAAAGACTACTTTATTTTTTAAAAATCTCTTTTGCTGTGTAATTTTTTCCTTTTTTTTTCTGTAGAATAATGGTTCAGCAAAATATTGGTTATACTATGCTGCATTTTTTAATTTGATTTTTCTTAAGTGTTTTTCATTTTTTCTGAGCATTTTTTTAAAGAAAAAAAAATTCCGCAGAATAATGCTTTTGCAAAATATTGATTATAATAGGCTGATATAGATGAATCAGATATTTAGATCAAGATACTCTGTTGAACTTTAGTCAGTGTTTTCAATTGAAAACTTCATAACTAAGTCTATTGTCATTTTATTAGAATCCCAATGTTGTTTTTATATTGACCACCATGCATCCACCATTTCTGCCATACGCCATGGCGGTTTTTTGGAAAACCACAATTCTGCTCACTCAACAAGAAAGCACTTAGTAGTAGTTGTCTTAGCAATTGTGACAGCGAAATAACAAGAAGCATACAGGTAACATACCTCCAATGTGAAATGGCAATTTCTTGCTACTTCAAATACTGCATTAAGTCCTCCATATTCTCTTAATTTTTCTTTGAAGTTCCCCTTACTTTTCCGTACCCTGCCAGTATTATCTGACAAATTCATAAAATGAAGAGAGTGAAACTAGAATTCATGAAACATAACAGACCACATACACCAAGTTACAAGCTTGAAGAAAGATGAAAGTATTAAAGCATTGCATTTAGATGGAGAAGAGAAAAGGGAGCCACAAACGGGGAGGGAGAAGAAGAAAGATGAAAGTATTAAAGTATTGCATTTAGATGGAGAAGAGAAGAGGGAGCCACATACGGGGAGGGAGAACGTCATTTGTAAAAATGCTCGGTTTCATGAAAAAAACCAGAGTATCTATCAGATAGCAAGGGTGAGTAAATTATTTAGGGCAGAAAAACTCAAATTCAGGCCAAGTTTATCGATGATTAAGTTTACCAAATCATTCTAAATTAGTAAATCTGCAAAAATAAAATAAAGCAGTGTTTATGTGAAGTTAAACAGAAATTATATGGGTGCAGTGCACATAATAATCATGTAAACAGAAGTTAGTGGACCATTTGGCATATACATGGGAGGAGCAAATAGAATCATTAGAACCTTCAATTGATGCAGTAGATAAGCAAGCTTTCTCCATCGTGAGCAAGCTAATCCATTTTGGATTCAACTCAGGCCTTTCAACTTGACCATCATTTCCATATCTGGGTTTCAGATCCTTGCAACTAACCAGAACTTCCTGAACCTTCAGCATAATTGCAGTAATTGAAGAATCAGATCCTCTTGTTGAGGATTCTTGTGACCCATCTGCATCTATACGAATTGCTAGAAGCTTGCTGCCAAGGGTAGATGCCTTAGCTTTAGCATTATTAGATGTGTGAGGCTTCACCAGTTTGATCAGGAAATGGATGCAACTTGATGAATCTAAAAGATATTCATCTTGACCCTGGAAAAGCAAATAAATATACGTAAATATCTGTAGAAAGTGATTAACTGGTCATATGTGTAATGAAAGGAATGAACTTACTAACACTACGAGCACACAACCGTAATCTTGTAGATTAGCTTTACACAAGATCTATATCTACTTTCTTTTTTTTTTTGGGGGGGAGGGGGGGGGTATACAGGTGGGTCTTTGTACAAGAGAAGTCGCTATGCAGTGAAACCTGGTTTCATCAGAAATACTGTAAAAATTTAAAGACAATATTAACCAAAATATTCCTCGACAGACATACAATTGGCAACAAAACGAATATAAAGTAGAAGAGACATCAGATCCAGATCAGTAATGCAAACATCAAGCACACAGATGTCAGATAGGTAAGTTCAAAGCATATCATAAAAGTCTAACATATACTTAAATAGCCCTTTGCTCCTTTTTTCTTGTAGACTTAACAATACATACATCACCAGTTAAAATGTAGAACAGAGCTGCAGCAGCAAGATTGCTTGGCGAATCATCAAAGCTGAGCCCTAAAATGGAATCAATAATTGTTTTAGCCAACCTGCAACAAATGAATTCTCAAGTTACATCGTGCAAGAGATAAAGGAGTTCAAAATTTGACAAGAAAAACTACAAAAGTTTCCCTTGTTCAAATTTTACAAGAAAACCTACAAAAGTTTCCCTTATATATATATAAACAAAAGAAAATTTATAAATTTGTCTAAAAAGCTCACATATATCCAATGCAAAGTTCTATGGGTCACTTATGCATAAGATTTATTAGTCTTGTTAAAGGTTCTCTGGCTGTTGACATACACAAAAACAGGTTTAGCAGGTATTTTTAATACTCTAGGAATAAACCATTGACAACAATCAGAACTAATATATAAAAGCTACCACAGAATCTTTCTATGTCATTATGGCGTATACTTGGTACATCCATAATGAAAACATGCTTACCAAAATATAACTTACATCATAAATACAATTAGCTCGAACTGTTAAAGAAAAGAAATGAAGTGAAACAAATCTTGAAAAGAAATCATATCAATTTAGGTCAGTTCTTGATCACCAACTCTAAATTCAAATAGGATATATCCCATGAATTAGAAATTCCTTTAGTTTTAGCCAGAAGAAAGTATCTAAAATAGGCTGGACTAAGAAGAACGGGAATTCAAATCAAATAAGTTGCAAGCTAATATCCAGATTGGGGTATTGAAGTACCCATGAGCTCTCAACAGCCGCCTCTGCTGAGCAGCTCCACATACAGAGAGCAATGACAGTAAACTTGCTCTTCGAACCCTCTCGGGTTGACCCTTCTTCAAGCCATCTAATGCAAAATTCACCTCATCCAAATGCTCCATCATCTCCCCAAACTCTTGAGTCTCCATCAAAGTCTTGGTAGGATTGACCGCAGCCATTGCAGAACCAAACTCACTTGATTTTACCTTCTTTTTCTTCTTATGAGAAACCCCATTTTCCTTCACCTTCTTTGATTTTCTATGAAACCCATCAATTCTCCCGTTATCTTTGCTATTCTTGACAGCCAAAATGGCCGAATCATCAGACTCTTGCGATGAGTTCAAGCGGCAGGGCTCTGAATCCTTCAGCTTCCCATAAACCCCATTAGAATACACGGAATTTTTAACCTCTTTGTTCCTCTCGAAGGGTAATATTGCCAATTCATCAGACTCCTGTGATGAATTCAAAGTAAACGGCTCCGAGTCCCCGATCTTCACCTTCTTGGAAGATTTCCAGAAATTCCCATCGAACCCCTCAAAACCTCCTGTTTCCTTACCATTCCTGGGAGGCAAAATCGCCAATTGGTCGATGTCCTGTGACGACGAACTGATCAAATTGTAAGGATGGTCCGCCCTCCAGTGAGCGGATTCTTGGGACGAAAATGTAAAATTGTAGACATCTTGAGGGCTTTCGCCGCCGTCACACTCTGAATCCGTATAACTCCTCGTCATACTTCTACTTCGGCGTCCGTACGTCCTAACCATCATTTTCTGCCGGCTCCCGGCATTCAAATAAAGATAGGGCTTCAAGAAGAAAGAGGATGAAATCTGGAAGCGAATTAGGGTTACTGGCTTAGTTCTTGTTGAGATGACCGCTAAGCTCTCGGCTTTTCTCTTCAAGAAACGAAGATTTGAAATTGAAGATCAGAAGCTGAGAGAGAGAAAGAGACAGAAAGAGAGAAATTTTACTCTATCATCTGCAAGGGTTTAATGTAATTTTTTGTAAAAACTTATGGATCTCAGTTTTTTTTTTTTTTGAAGAAAATCTGATGTTTTTGAATATGTCAGCGAAAGACGTTGAGATTTTTACCTTTTTCTAATCGGAAGAATTTAAATTAAGGGCAATTTTGGAACAGCGTGGCAAACCCTTGCCGTTGATGACAAAATCCACGGTTTGGTCAATTCGCTGGTTTTTATAATTATTTATTTTAAAAAAATTTTTGTCCTTCATTCCAGTATCCCAGTAGCGGTGTATTATTCTGCTAATAAATTTTTTAAAATAAATTGTTAAATATTTATATATTGAAAAGTTTCATAATTTAGTTATAAATGTTTTTATTTGTTCAAAATTTAATATATGTTTAGAGGAATTAAAGGGTTTTTGAGTCATTTGTTTAATTATCAATATTTTGTTTTATTGAATATTTAGATGTTTTCTTTGATAACTAAAAAAGTCTTTAAATAATTATTATTTTATTTTATAAAATATAATTGTTTTATAGATAAATTATAGAATAAACTTTTATATCTGATATGTCTCATTGATGCAATTGTATTTTAATATGTAGGCGCTCTAGTGGGAAGATATAAGAGAGAGAGCGCGAAAGTTTATTTAATAATAATAATAAATAAATAAATAGAGAGTTTTAAATGATAATATGATAAATGGAATTTTTTTTATAGGAAATTCAGGAGTCACTAAAATGAGGTGCTTCCAAATCACTCAAGAAGCTGTTTTGACAGATATTGAGAAGGTGATGAGTAATTTTCTGCATTTTCATCTCTGCCTTTATAAATAATAACAGGGAGATATGTACTAGATTATATATGTATATACATATGATTATCTTAATCCAAATTTTAAATAAATTAGGACTTTGTTAGATTAAAAAAAAAACTCTACAAGTAAATTTTTTTTTCTAAAACATTTTTTGTGTGATATACTCTAATACAATAATAAAAAAAAAAACTTATAAGTAGCTTTTAATTATTTCTGTAGTTTTATTTTAATTAACTGGATAATATGAACAGGGAAATGTTATTATGGGCAACAGGGTTCAAAATAATTTAAACTTCTTTTAAATATCTAACTGTCAAAGTTAACGGTCAACTGCATTTTTTAAGAAAAAATAAATCATTTTATAAAAAAATATTTTTTTTAAGAAATATTTTATAAACTAAACTCTAAAAAGATAAATTAAACCGTATTTGATTAATTTTTATTATTTTTTATATTTAAAAAAAAAGATGATTGATCGTTAATTTTGATTGTTAAAAACTTAACAAAAGGTCAAAAATAATTTGAGTTTCGTTGCCTATAATAATATTTATACCTATGAGCAATTGATCTTTTAAAATATGTTTATGTTTTTTTATTAGTGTACTATAAAGTATCACACTAAATATATTAGAAAATTTAAAATCATGACTCAAAATTACGACTTCATAATCATTATTTTACCAACCAAATGTACTCTTACACTCAATCACTTATATGATGTTTGGGAAAATAATAATATACATTACATAAATTTGACTAAGTTCGACATTTATGTGAATTTAACTTGGCTCCTTCTTTATCAAGACTCAAGCAATTAGATCTCCACTCATAAGACGACGAATGTGATTCTAAGGGACGAAATGTTGGTTGCAAATTTGTGTATTACGCATGATAAGATTAATGACTCAATTATAAACTTTATGTATTGTACATGTTGCTATTTGCATATTTTAGTGACACCAAGAGATAGAACCAAGATTATATATATTTTTTATTTATTTATATAACATATCAGATCATGCCGTGAAAGAAATATCTAGAAAAGCAGAAGTATAGTTGTACAACTCCTATAGTTCATAATAAAAAGTATAGGGTGTCAAAGTAGAAAAGGAAAAGATTTTTATCCTTTTCCTATATAAAAAAAGGAGAGAATCTTACAGTTTCATAAATATTCCAATCTGAAATTAAATGGATATGTTTATAAATTTCAAACTATACTTCAACTTGGAGAAATAATTTTATTATAAATAACATATAAAGAGATTAGTGTGTTTTGTCCTCAAAATTGAAAGTCTTGATGGCTATGGTAACATTTTTTTTTTTTTTTTGCGTTTTATAGTTCATAAAACATTATCGAATTATGGTTATAATCCTTTTCTTATTTTCAGTATAAATCAGACATGTTTTGGAGAAATTAAGGTTTTAGATTTAAGTCATTTAGATTTTACTCTGAAAATAATATAATGACCATAATCACTCAAAAAAGGTTTTAGGACTATAAAATAAGAAAAAAAAAACTTTGGAAATCACCAAAACCTTAAATTTTGGATACAAAACACATAAATTTTTAACACGTATCCCTATATATCAAAAGATAAGGTGGATTGAGTTAATAAGATCCTTTTTATTATTATTATTATTTGTAGATAAACCGAATTTGGTCAAATTAGATTTTCGTTTGTTGTATTAATTATTTTCATTTCCATGTTGAGGCAATATATATTAGTCATCCGCAAATAAGTTTTCATTTGCTTTATATTTCATTTTATCTATTCCAATGTTAACCATGAACTACGCGTAGATAAGTATAACTTAATTTTTGAGCGTTGATCTTTTATAATTATAACTTAATTTATTAAACAACCACTTGAAAAGTAAGATAGATTGACTTACACATCTTATAAGTATAAACATTATGACCAAAAGTTTAAAATTAAGTAGACATAAATTTTTGTTCTTCTCCCTTGCATGACCAAATAAATCCTATGAGATTTATCTGCAACTCAACAGAGAATAATCTACAAGAAGATTGAATTAAAATTTTTAATGTAAATTTTATGTCTAAATCACTCGATCAAATCCTTTGATGCATGCACTTGTAGGTTCACTTCTTTTCATGAGAATTTCACAAAATTAAAGGCGAAAATCATGGGAAGAGAACTAAAAGATTTTTTTATTATTTCTTCAACAACAAATTTGTTCCCTCTTTTTACCTTTTTTTCATCTTCCCCCTTCACTCCTCTCTATTTTCACAGCTCGACAACCTTCCCTGCTTCCATCTTTCCAAGCCTTGCCAGTGGCATCTTGAAGATAACTTCAACGCTCACAACATCCTTTAGAAAAAGAATTTTATTTTGCATTATTGTACACAAACAAAATTAAATTTTAAAATATTTTAATATATATTATGAAAAATATGCATAGGCTTGAAAAATAATCGAAGACACTACAATAGGTAAAGTAACAGGCACGAAGATCATTGGTGTCGAATTCGAATCCCATTAACATCCTATTTCATAATTATTATTAATTTTCTTTTTCTTTTTCATAATGTTTCATAATCATTAATTAAAACAAAACAAAACAAATTAAGAATGTAATTTTTGCTAAGTAATAACTTTAAAAAAACCTTTAGAGGAGCAAGTCGTACTTGTATATATATATATATATATATATTTTCCTAAAACGTTCATATAATTACAACATTTAAAAAAAAATATTATTTTTAATCTTCTTACTCTATAAAAGCATATTTTATTTTTCTTTACTCAAACAAAAAATTAATTTGTTGAAATTTCAAAATATTTTAATATATATTATTAAAAATGGGAAAATTGTCCTATTTTATCCCCAAATTTTGAGAGTTTGGTAGATATGGTCCCCAAAATTTTGTTTTGACTTTCATGGTATCCAAAACTTTTTCAAATTATGATTATGGTACTTTTTCTCATTTCCGACATAAATCCGGCCAATTTTTGGGCCACCAAATTCTAAAATTTTGAGGACTAAATTTACCAATTTTTCATTTGACTTTGCCAAAAAGGTGGCTGGATTTATACAAAAAATGTAAAAAATGACTATAATCAGGAGCCATAAAATTCGGAAAAAAAAGTTGGAGACCATAGTCTCTAAACTTTCAAAATTTTGGGACGAAATAAGCCAATTTTCCTCAAAAATGCTAGTGCATTACGTGAACAACTACACTAGTTATATATTTAATTTATTTTACCTTCAAGACTCTATTATATATATATATATATATATATTTATTTAAAACAGGTACTTCAAAATCTACAAGGAATCAAGCAATTTTAATCTCTCAATTTCAAAAGGCCACCTATTTTTTTTACATGTTAATGAAAAAAAAAATCCAATGAGCATAATCTTTTTATATTTAACGAATGTAATCTTTTATACATTATATTTAATATTTTTCTAATTCAATGAAAATATATTTTATATTTAACAAAAGTAATTTTTCATATTTTTTTATAGTATTGCTAATCTTTTAATAAAGACATACCAATTTAAAATAGTTAACTTTTTGTGTAACTCTTAATTAATTGATCATTGCTTAAAAGAGTTATGTATTTTATTCAAAAAGTAACAGGTAATTCTATAAATAGAGTTGACCAAGTAACTCAAACAAAATAAAAACAAATACCTTATTAACTTTATTCTTAAATTTGTGCATTTTTTTAGAAGAAAAAAAGCTGTTACGATATTTTTCCTTTAAAAAATATAATTTTATTTATGTTATATTAGTCAAACAAAAAATTGATTTATTAAAATTTCTAAATATTTTTAATATCATATATTATAAAAAACACCACCACATTAGCAAGCAATGAAAATTAGTGTAAAAGTAAAATTAAGTATATATTAAAAAGAAATTTAAGAGAAAGTTATGTAAAATGTGAAAATATGAAACATTAAATATATACATATGCCAAATGTCAATTAGACATTTTTCAAAAATAAATAAATAAATAAAATTTTATCCATTTAATTTTATTAAGTGAATTGTGGTTATAATTATTAAATATTAATAAACATATTTTTATAATTTTTTTGAATATTTAAAAATTAAGTAAACCAAATAAAAAAACAAATATAGGAAAATTGGTGAGTTTAGTTCTCAAATTTTCAGATTTTAGTGACTACGATCCTTATATAATTTGTTTTGAATTTTATGGCCCCAAAATTTTTTAAAATTGTGATTATAGATATTTTTCTCATTTTTAGAGTAAATATGACCACCTTCTAGTGAAATTAATAGTAAATTATGACGAATTTAGTCCATAAAATTTCAGGATTTATTGTTTATGGTCCCCAAGAACTGATCGAATTTAAATAAAAAATAAGAAAAAGGATCATAATCATAATTTAAAAAATAATTTACGGATCATATCCATTAAATCTTAAAATTTTAGGGACTAAATTTACTAATTTTTTGAAAATATATATTATGTGTAGAACTCACATAAAAGGTATATCTTCTTATCATTTTGATAACGTGATTAAATGTGGGCGAGGGTCCATGTCATGGATTTAACTTTATATTATAATTTTTCCTGGAATTAATATATTGCAGAAATTTCAGTCTTTTTTTTTTCTCTTCTTTTTCAGTGGAGTATGAAATTATAAATAAATGAATATCCGCCCCACCTCTGGAGTTTTGTGGGAAGGGAAAAAAAAAAAAAAAGCGCCATCAGCTCCTTCCTATTTATTTATTACGTAGTTTCTCGTAGATAGCGCTTGTAGCAGTGGAAGAGTACGATTTTGACTTCCTTCCGCCCACGGAATCCTTCCCTTGTCGTCCACTGTGGATCTAGGGTTTCACAGCATATATTCGCATTCAACTTAGATACAGAAATCTTCCACCAAAAACCTCAAGCTTCTCTTCAAATCGTCGAACGGAAACTGTTATCGTCGAAGATAATTTCGGTATCACTGACAATCGATTCATTCATACATATATTCGCCAAGCTAAAGCACAGCAAAGAAACCCCCTTTTGTTTCCTTCAAACAGATCTAAGAAAACCCTAATATTTATTATTATTTTTTTGTTTGAATTTGTTAAATCTGGAAAAATCGGACTGCAGAAAGATTGCCAAGAACACAGATGAACCAATGGGACAGATTCCGATTGACTTGATTTTTTTTTATGATTTTTCCGATGAAAGGAAAACTTGATTTGATTTGATGAATCCTGGAAAAATCGAGATTTGTTGTTGAAGAAAGAAACTTGATACTGCTCAAATTCTTCATACACATAAAATAATGGCGGTGGCGGTGGTGAATGTTTACGAAGGGGATAGAATGCTGGGAGAAGTGGAATTGTACACTGATCATCTGAACGGTGTCGTATGGGAAAGAGAAATTCGGATCTCTCACTATTCGCCATCCAGTGAGAGGTGTCCGCCACTAGCAGTGCTGCTCACTATTTCTTCTTCTTCCGCATCTTCAACCTTGACGGGGCTATGCTTCAAATTGGAGTTGAAAGACAAGTCTCAGTCCTTGAATTCGCAGCTTTCTCTTTTGCACTCAACCTGTCTCAGAGAAAACAAGGTATTGCACAATTGCCAACTGCAATTGCCTCAAACTCTCAGAACTCGATCTGCTCTCTCAGAACTCAGACTCAAAATGAACCCTCTACTTCTGGGAAAAAAAAAAAAAAAGAGAAGAAGAAGAAGAAGAAGAAAAAACTACTTAAGTTAAAAAAAAAAAAAAAGAAATGAAATATGAAATGAAAACAAAACCCTAATTTTCTTCAAATTTTAATTGAAATATTCAAATGTTTAAAAGATTTTTGCATTTGGGATTAAAAACCCTTAGTTGGATTTTAAACCTGAACTCTGGACAAAGAGTGCGTAGACCTGGAAAGCATTTTGCACCGTTTTTTCTCTGATGAATTCAGTTAACTCAGAACTGATTGTATTATACTTCTGCAACTTGGATTATGAATTTGGACAGAAAAGAAAGTGCCTGTAAAGTTTGGCTCTTTGGACTTAAATTCATTTTTTTCAACTATCATTTCTGCTTTGGTACTTCATATCTTGACATGGTTTCTGAACCTAACTATTGGATGAACTTCTTTTACCGGAACTGCTATGGCAACAAGCACGTGCAGTTGGTATTTGTGAAGATTGCCACCTTATGAAGTTAGGTCACTTGGATTGAAATTTGTCGAACCTAAGTTAATTATATATATTTTCTGTTTTGTGACTGTGCCAGATAGTATGAGTGTGAGTGTCTTAGCAATGGAATTTCTTTAATGATTATCAAGTATTTGTTGTGAGATTCAATTCTTTTTGTAGAGATTTGGCTGTTATCATTCCGGTATAATGAATTAAGATTATAGTTCACATTGAAGTAAAATCAATTAATTGAGAGAGAATATATAGACATGATTAATTATTGCATTTTTGGTATCTTTGCTACATATGCTGAATCTGTAATTCAAATGCGTCATCTGGAAGATTCCTACCTGTTGCTGTTTATCTATCATGTAAAGACGAGTTGAAATGCTGATCGATTATTATTTGATTCATTATCGTGTTTATATGCAGACTGCAATAATGTCACTTGGAGATCAGGAACTTCATTTAGTTGCCATGCACTCTAGGAAGTTCAAGGGACAGGTTCCTTGCTTTTGGGGATTCAATGTTGCTTCAGGACTATATGATTCCTGTCTTGTTATGCTGAACCTTAGATGTCTTGGAATAGTTTTTGATCTGGATGAGACGCTCATAGTTGCCAACACAATGCGTTCATTTGAGGATAAAATTGAAGTTTTGCAGCGGAAAAAGAATTCAGAGTTGGATCCACAACGTGCAGCTGGAGTACAAGCAGAAATAAAGCGTTACCAGGATGACAAAGATATCCTGAAGCAATATGCTGAAAATGATCAGATTGTCGACAATGGAAAGCTCATTAAATCTGAGTCAGAGGTTGTTCCAGCTTTGTCAGACAATCACCATACTGTAGTGCGCCCACTTATAAGGCTGCAGGATAAGAACATCATTCTAACTCGTATAAATCCACAAGTATGAAATACTCTTACTCAGTTTCTACACATACTATTGTTAACTTGATATTGTTTTTTTATTTGCTAGGTTTGTAGTCTCTTCTCTTTTAGAAATTGCACATAATTTGAGTAGTTTTTAAACCTACATACCTTCCTTAACATTGTGAGTAACAGAGTGAATAGGTTTTAGTGGTTGCTTTTCCTGTATATTGGGGTAGGGGACCTGATTTGCATACGGGTGGGAAGAAGGGAGTATTATGCACTCACAAGTTCATGAACTTGATGATGTGTTCAGTACGGTGGAATCATTTTCCTGCTGGATTTTAGCAATGTGATATATATGCAATCATCTATTGGACAGATACGTGATACAAGTGTTCTTGTGAGACTGAGGCCTTCTTGGGATGATCTCAGAAGTTACTTGACTGCTAGAGGTCGTAAACGCTTCGAAGTTTTTGTTTGCACAATGGCTGAAAGAGACTATGCTTTAGAGATGTGGAGGCTTCTTGATCCTGAGTCAAACTTGATTAACCCAAAAGAGCTACTGGATCGCATTGTATGTGTCAAATCTGGTGAGTCCTGCAGATCTTTATTCACGGTTGGGCTTAATTTTTCAACTCTACTTGATTGCATAAATCAGTATGTTATTCCTGAATCCTTTGTATTTAACCATGGTGCAATTTTTAGGCTTAAAGAAATCATTGTTCAACGTTTTCCAAGATGCAAACTGCCATCCGAAGATGGCATTGGTGATTGATGATCGTTTAAGAGTATGGGATGAAAAGGATCAACCTCGAGTCCATGTAGTTCCTGCCTTTGCTCCATATTATGCTCCTCAAGCTGAAGTAATATACTTTGACCCATCGCATTTCCTCCCATTTATTTACCTTTTTTCATTGTTTTGGTTTGACCTGCTACAACTTAATGGTGCTATGGAACAAACTTTCCTGTAGGCCAATAATGCTATCCCAGTTCTCTGTGTTGCAAGAAATGTAGCCTGCAACGTCAGAGGTGGTTTTTTCAAGTAAGTTTGCTGCAACTTCACTAGTATAGGATAAAGGATAAAAGTTTTGGCCAGTACAAGAGATATTTTTAAGTTGAATTTTTAAGACTTGGTGTATTAGTTTTTGATTTGAGGAGATTGACTCTGTCACAGAGAATTTGATGAGGGGCTCTTGCAACGAATCACTGGAGTTGCCTATGAAGATGATATAACAAATATTCCTTCTTCTCCTGATGTGAGCAACTATTTGATTTCAGAGGTTAGTAAAGTCCAGGTTTCATGTTCCTTTCAGAAATCCACTCAATGGCAGTTACGTCTCTTCTGATGTAGTTGAAACACATTCATTAGTTATTTAATTCTTTTGTCTCTTAAGGATGATCCTTCAACCTCAAATGGAAACAAGGATTTACTTGGTTTTGATGGCATGGCGGATGCTGAAGCGGAAAGAAGACTGAAGGTAAAATTCTTTCATAATGAGTTTGCTTGTCTTTATCTATCGGGATTAAGTAATTTCTTCGTTCATGTGGTTGGAAGTATCATCTCTAATTTTTTTTGAATGATTTAGGAAGCAACTGTATCCTTGGCTATGGCAAATTTAGAAACAAAAAGTGCACCGACACTTCAGTTTGGTGTTCCATCTTCCTCTGTTTCAATTTTGCCGCCAACAATGCAAGGGCCAGTTGTTCGTTTCCCCCCTCAGCAGCTACCTCAAGTAACATCAGTCCTTAAAACTCCAATGAGTCAAACTCTGCCTCCAGAAGCAAGCTTGCAAAGTTCTCCTGCTAGAGAAGAAGGTGAAGTTCCAGAATCTGAACTAGATCCTGATACAAGGAGGAGACTGCTCATCTTGCAGCATGGACAAGATTCAAGGGATCGTACTTCAAGTGAACCTCAGTTTCCCGTACGTGCACCATTACAAGTTTCTGCACCAATGTCTCAAGGCCGTGGTTGGTTTCCAGTGGAAGAAGAAATGAGTCCAAGACAAGTGAGCAGAGTGGCACCACCAAAAGAATACCCTCTAAGCTCTGAACCCTTGCAAATTGAGAAGCATCGGTCTCATCACCCTCCTTTCCATCACAAAGTGGATAATCCAATTCCGCCTGATAGGGTTTTTCTTGACAGTCAGAGGATTCCAAAGGAGGTATCTGTCATTTTCTTTCATCTCTTATTTTATACCCTTATTGTGACTATCGAAGGGTGCTGATGTATGTGGTTGTTAACTTCAGACACTTCCAAGAGAAGATAGGTTGAGATTAAACCAACTGCCAAGTTTCCGTTCATTTTCAGGTAAGCTATAAATGTCCTACGCTTGTTTATTCAGGTAAAAGATGCATGCACTTCCATTATCTTTTATATTGAATTTTAAGTGGCTTGAAGACAATTTAAAAAGTGAGGAAAAGAATTGTTTATAGGAGACATCTCTCTTATTGTATTGGTTGTCTTAGTATATAGATAATTTAATGTGTTGGGAAAGATGTGGAAGGATTGAACATGGGACTTGAGTTTCAGGCCATACTGGCCCTCAGCTGTCCCTGTTGGACTCTTATATATGTATATTGGTTATTTTTATTGTCTGATATCTGTATGCTGCTACCTTTTCTGTTAGTATTTATGTTTTTTCATCTTTTGGATCGGTGAAGATGACAATGCTTTTCTCTATATCTTTCTCTTATAGGTGAGGAAGTTCCTATGCCTCGATCATCTTCAGGGAACAGAGATATTGACCTTCAATCTGGAAGAATTGATGCATGTGCCGATACACCTGATGGAGCTTTGCAGGATATTGCAATCAAGTGTGGAACCAAGGTATGGTGATTTTTGGTGTCTCCTAGTTTTGCTGTCCTTTTCTGGTTATATTGACTCAAGAGATCTTACAACTTACCTCTACACAGGTGGAGTATAAGACTGCTTTGGTTTCAGGTGCAGAACTGCGTTTTTTTGCAGAGGTAATTTTGACTCTTTTCTAATGACAAATTATTTTAGGTTTCAGTTTTGCCAATAAACCTGGACAACAAGGCAAATGTTTTATACTTGGTGCTCAGTTTTTGTGTCTTCTTCATCCTGTTCCCTCTCTTTCCCCTCCCATGATGAATATTACTATTCTTTTCTCTGCAGCACTTGAGATTGAGAAAAGGAATGTTGAAATGAAAGAATAATGAAAACTTGGGAAATGGATGCTTGGTTTTGTTGAAAACAATGCGACTTATCCAATCTAATTGTTAGCTTGTGATAATAAAAATCTGAATGCTAGAAGCGTTCCACAGCAGGGTGATGTATGTGTTAATATTTCTAGGTCTGGTTTGCGGGAGAAAAAGTTGGTGAAGGGACTGGCAGGACAAGGAGAGAAGCTCATCGGCATGCAGCTGAAGTGTCTCTTAAGAATTTGTCTGGTAATTTTTCCTGGTTGCCTCGAGAGATTAACAGAAACATTTTTTAGTTTCCTGTTGCTCCTAGTTTGTTGATTTGTCTTGTTGCTCATCAAAAGAAGGATAGATAGATTAGTAACTTTCCATTTTGCTTGCAGTCATGGTCTATGGAGTGACAGATACTAATAGGTGGTGTATGCTAGACTACAATTTTTAAGTTTAGTCCAATGGACTCTTCTCTTTGAACTTGCTGTAGGGAATCCATATGAAGGATCTTGAGCAATTCTCTACTTGTAAAGCCATCAACTCTTTTGTGAGCTACCACCTAAGTGGTCCTAACATCACCACTTTATGTTGACTATTATGTTAACTTGATAGGATTATAATTGATTATCTAGATCTTATTTATTTGTAATTACCTATTCGGTACAGTTTAGATTTGTATTTATATGGATGTAATTCTATGAGAAAGATTTATTCTCAAACCCTAAAATTCTACATGGCATCAGTGCCAGGTTGCCTTTTGAGGTTGAGTACTTTTTCTGCAACCCAAGGTTTGTTTTGTTGCCTTTTGAGGTTGAGGGGAAGTGTTGACTATTATGTTAAATAGATAGGATTATAATTGATTATCTAGATCTTTTAAGTTTATTTATACAATATAGATACATCAGCTTCAGCTCTTGCTCTTTCACTTCTCTGCCAATCAGTCAGTGAAAAATTCTAGCTAGAATGGTGGTATTGCTTAAGGAGAAGAAGGAATGAGGATAGAATAGCTTATGCTATTTCTTTGAGGAACCCTGTTTACTTGTTCAGATAACTTTGCAATCTTACTTGTTTCTTTTTGTTTATATGCTTTCTAAATGACTTGACTGTATAATCCTTTTTGCAGATAGATATTTATCGTCTCTTAAACCCGATTCCAGCAGTGTTCCTGGGGAATGGAGTAGACCTCCTAACCCAATTAACAATGGTTTGGTTAATGATGTCAATCCTTTGAGTTATCAATTGTCCAAGGAGGAGGCCATATCATATTCAACTGACTCAGAACCTCCTAGGGTTCTAGATCCAAGATTGGAAGTTTCCAAGAAAATGGTGGGTCCAATTGCTGCTCTTAAAGAGCTGGTATGATCCTGTGAGCTTTATTATTGTGGTTTTCCTTGTTCTGTTTGTTGCCTTCTTTGTCCTTCTGAATTTTCGGAAGTGTTTGTTTGGTTTTATTACTCTCCAATTCTTCAGTGCACAGTGGAAGGCCTTAGCTTAGCTTTCCAAACTCAGCCTCAACTTGCATCTAATCCTGGCCAGAAAAATGAAGTATATGCCCAGGTGAATATCTTCTTCTTGATTATGAGTTTTTTTTATGGCATTCTTTGTCTTTTAACTCTCTGTTTCGTTTTTTGTTCCATCATTTTCATTCCTCTTGCTCCATAGGGTAATGCTATAGAGTGCACCCATACATAAACGTTTGACTTTTTGTGGACCTTATAAATACACATAGATGCACTCCATAGTGCATTTTGTATTTACAAAAGTTGACTTTTTGTTGACCTTGTAAATGCACATAGATGCACTCTAGTGCATTTCCCCCCTTCTTATAACCATTCTGTTTTTGACATGATGCTCTAGGTTGAAATAGATGGACAAGTGTTGGGTAAGGGAATTGGGTTAACTTGGGATGAAGCCAAGTCACAGGTACTATTTTCTCCTTAAAAATGCTTTTGTTTTCCCATGTTCCTGTTTTTTACGGGGGGCATTTGAAGTGTTGGAATTCTCCTTGCTAGGCTTCTGAAAAAGCTCTTTCAACTCTCAAATCCATGCTTGGTCACTATAGTCACAAGCGTCAGGGCTCTCCGAGGTTAGCATCTTACATTTGCAAAGAATTTTATTAAAATCAAGCACTGTCCAATGATGAAAGTTTAATACTGGCAGAATGACAGTTGCCAGAGTGATACTTACTTCTCTTGTATCAGGTCATGGCAGGGTATGCCAAATAAAAGAATGAAGCAAGAGTTTTCTCGGGTTTTGCAGCGGATGCCATCGTCTGCAAGATATTCCAAGAACGCATCTCCGGTGCCATAAGTTAACTCTGTAAATTCATCTCCTTGGCTGTATATTATCTTAGTAGAACTTGTGTCCATACATTATGTCCCTGGGATGAAAAGAGACCCCAGGCTTGACCGCTGCTGACCAGACATTTCAGGAGGAGTTCTTATGAAACTGAAACTTCCAGAGTATGGATCTTTGCATGTGTTTGGAAGAAAAGGGACCTTGCTTTGCTGTATAGGAACATTGAGGGATTTACTCCGAGTCAATAGCATCACAAAGGATACAAGTCCCCTAACAAGAAGGCATTGTAAGCTCAAATGGCCTGTGTAAATGTTCTTAGATATCCGGGTTGGGGAACCAAACCATGAATATATATATATATATATATATATATATATATTTATATGTGTGTGACTTACATACATGCTAGCATTAAGAATTGGGAATCAAAGTAGCTCCTGGATTTCCTTTCCTATTTGAGGAGAGGAGAATTTTTGGTTGTGCCATTGGAGCTTTTTCTTCTAGAAGTTTGTGCAGTGGCTTGACTGAATTACTTATACCGAGCCCGTGTAGTACAGCTTCTTATTCAGCTAATCCATTTAAAGCTGCCATTTTTAACAGCTTCTCATTTTTATTAATTTTTGGTTTTTCTTTACTCTGAGTGTGTGTGTGAGTTTTTTTTTTTCGTGTGTGTGACAAGTAAGATTTAGTTGCTCTTTATATATAAATTATTTCTTCTTTAAAATAGTTTTATCTACGACAAGCCAAAAACAATTGTTTTTAATGATTCAAACTATACGTCAATCTTTCTATGATAAAGATAGGAAGCCATTAAATGGAATGGGTTTAGTGTTAGTGGGTTTGAAGAATTCTTTAAATTCTACAAAAGAGTCTTCTTTTAAAATCGACAAAAATTTCTTTTTGTTAGCTTTATCAGCGGATTATTTTATTTTGAAAAATCAAAGAAATCCGTGGAAATCTGTGGTTAAATAGTGTTATACTTGAAAATATTTTTTTAAAAAATTATAATAATGAAAAAAGAATTTTGATGAAAATTATTTGAATATCTTACTTGCAGAATAATTAGATCTAATTAATCACCCGATAAAAGTTATAAGACTTTAAAAAATTAAATCTACGTGACCAAAATAAAAACATTATGGGACTAAATTAACTATTTTGTCAAAGTTTTAACTAAGCTAATTTAGTAAGATCTTTAAAAGATAAATTTCAATCTTGAAACATTTATCTTTTTTTATGATTTAAATATAAACATTAAAGTCACATATAAGTTATGAGAGCTTTTTACCATTTGAACAAGAGTTATCAATTTAAAAATTAATTCTTAATATGATAATTTTAAACATAATTACTATTATAATGATGATAAAGGGAATAGTGCAATATGTCAATCAACAATGATTATAAATTATTAATGGGGTAATTGAATAAATAAGATATTAGAAGAACTCCTTTAATATTATAAAACCAAAAATTAAAAACTCCTTTAATAAAAGTTATTATATATAGAATAGATAAATATTTATGGACTTAGCTTTAGACGTGATTCTTACTTTTTATTATTTAAGTAAATTGATATTTATAATTTAAATCAATTTAAAAATAAATTAAAAACAATTTAATTTTGTTAATAGACATCCACCAAAATCTCCTCCTCCCTTAAACATGTAGGTAGTAATGAAAATCTTTGGGCAAACTTTTGACTAAAATGAACAAAAATATCTTTGGACAGTAAAATCAAACCAAAGTCAACAAACTATAACCATTTAATTGCTTAGCTTCAAACCATTAACAAACTTAAATGAAAACAACTTCTTCTTAAATCAAACAAAACATTAATTCCCAAATTTTGTTTTTCTTCATTAGAAGATTTTTTTTTTTTTTTGAAATAAATATTATTCTTTCTGGCCGGAAGATAGTAGAGAGATATCAATTCATTACTTCATTTTCAAGCACACAACAATAAATAAAATATTATATATATTTATATTTATATGTTTCCTGCACATACACAACGAAGAAGGTAGAAGAAAGATAGTGTCTTCCTGCAGAGAGGGTTGCGAAGATGGCATCATTCGATACATTCAGCATGGACGGAGAGGAACCTTCGGGAACAAGATCGTTTGAAGACGGAAGCTATGGCGGCTACGGATCCTATGAGGCGTTCTCCAGCGCTGCTGACACGCCGCCTTTCCAAGGTGGCGGTGGAAGCGGTGGTGGATTTCCCGGGGAATATGAAGAGGAAGTGAGAGTGGATCATGTATCTCACTCGGTTGATAGTCCCGATCCATTCGGGTTTGGGTCGGATCCAGATCCTAACAATACCTTTTCCCAACCTACTCCTTTTGGGGAATCAGTGCCGATCTCTAATGGTAATGGAAAGCCTTATGATTTAGCTGTTGATTCTGAAGGTATTTTTAGTTCAGATGGTCCTGTCCTTCCACCTCCAAATGAAATGCAAGAAGAAGGATTTGCTCTTCGCGAATGGCGTAGGTTAGTTATTTCTTGTTACTTTCATTTGGATTAGTGTTAATTTTATTGATTCCATGGTGTTTTACGGATGCAGACGCCTGTGTTTTAACTCTATAAATATATATATATATATATATATATATTTGAACTTGTTTTCCTTTTTATTGAATGCTCGCACTAGTTTTAAAAATTGTTGCCTTAATTTTTTTTTTTGTATGAAATGAGTGATCGACTTTCTATGTTGACTGAAAACTGATTTTTGTGCGTCTTTGAGCGAAATTTCATTCGATTTGGTTGTCTAAGTAAAAGATCATTTTTTTTTATTTTTAAGTTTGTGTATGGAGGTGTCCGTTGTGGAGAACATTTGAGTGTAGATCTTGAAGTTTTAGTACCTATGTTTTAAAGTGTTGAGTTGAACTTTATTTTGATTGATTTGCTAAATGAGTTCGAGAATGGTTGTCATGTGTATGTATTTATTTATATGTGAAATTTGAAATATAGAAATACTTTTTAGAAATTTATTTGATGATCTTTCTATTTTAGGCAATATATTGGACATAGGAGGAGATCTAGCTAAATCTGGTTTTTGTGTATGTTTTAGGATCTGCCTCTATTTACTTATAAATAGTTTATTTTGTATCAGGTTATTCATATATTCTATTTACTTGATGACCTCCGTCATCAATTGTGATAGACGCCGAAACAAGGTCTAAGGTCATCGTCAGAGGTTCTTTCTGATAAGAAGAAATATAATTGATTGTATTTTTTAATTGAAATATACCATACAAAAAGTAAACCAAAAATATAATTCTTGTAGTAGAAAATGACTAGGATTTGTGCACCTTAGTTTCATGTAGAAGTGGTAAGTATTTTCAAATCAGCAAGAACAAGTTTTCAAATGTTCATTTATGAAAGGTTATTGGTCTGCAACAAAATCTTGGTATATGTCTATGGATTGTTTTAGATGGGGCAATTGGATGATTTAATACCTAAAGCTTTACCGTTTAAAATGTTTGCCTATTTCCAAAATCTTGTGGGCTTGTTATTTCTGTGTTTCTTCCTCTTACTTTTTGTGTTAGTGTGTTGATAATTAGATACCTTGTTTCGAGTTTCTATATTCATGAAGAAGGAAAAAGTACTATACCCAATCCAAATAAAATGGTTTATTGTCTAGATTTGGTTTTTTTTTTTTCTCTCTGACTATCATTATGTATTATATTAAAAAAGTAGCAAAATCACTTAATTTTAGGTGGTTCTATTCTGAAAAGATAATAGCAAATTAAGTTGAAGAGGCTAGGAAGATGCATTATCACAAGTAGAGTTGATTTAAAAACTAACAAAATTGTAATTAAGAGCTGAGTCCACTAAATATAAGAAAGCTGTTTAAGCTTATTAAAGTTGCTTTTCCTCATTCCTTTTTAAGCTCTAAATGTTGAACTGACTGTAAGTTCTGCAGATCTTGATTAATTGACTGTATTCTTTCTGTTACAGGCAGAATGCTATCCGACTTGAAGAGAAGGAAAAGAGGGAGAAGGAAATAAGGATTCAGATTATTGAAGAGGGTGAAGAGTATAAGCGGGCTTTCTATGAGAAAAGGAACCTCAATATTGAGACTAACAAAACCACTAATAGGGAGAGAGAAAAGGTGAAGCTTTGAGAAGTCTTGCACTTGAACTGCTTCTTGTTACTCTCTTTGAATAATTTTCCCTGATTTTTTTTTCATTTTTCTTTGAGTAGGTTTACTTGGCAGGTCAAGAAAAATTTCACAAGGAGGCCGACAAGCAATATTGGAAAAGCATAGCAGAACTTATTCCTAATGAGGTGCCTAACATTGAGAAACGGAAAGGAAAGAAGGAACAGGAGAAGAAACCTTCGATCACAGTCATTCAAGGTCCCAAGCCTGGTAAACCTACTGATCTGTCAAGAATGCGCCATGTACTACTGAAGCTTAAGCACAATCCCCCACCTCACATGATACCACCCCCACCTACTCCCGCCAAGGATGATAAAACTGGAAAGGATGGGAAGAATGTGAAGAATGCCAATGAGAAGGGTGGAAAAGATGCTGAAACAGTTGCCAATGGATCTGCAGCTACAGATGCAGTTACTACCACACCTGCAAAAGATACTGTTTCCAATACCTCTCCACCCACTCCTAAGGAAGAGCCTGCTACTACTGCAGCCAAGGAGCAGCCTGCTAATTGAGATGACTAAATGTGATACTTAGCCGGCAACTTCAGGACCAATACTTTGTGGCTTTTTCCCATGATTTTGATTTCTGAATGTATACTTATTTTGTGGTTGATGTTTCCCAAATGCCATAGCTTCCTACTTTAGTTTTGCGATCCCGTACTTCTGCAAAGTTTCTGAGACTTTATTATATTGATTGAATTCTTACATTGAAATATTCTTAATTAAACCTGAATTGCTTTCTGATTTATAATTAGTAAGTAGCCTATTTTCATCTTGACAATATTGGTATCTTCCTGCTTGTAAGAAATGGTACTACTGTTCGGTGCGTAGCACCTCGTGGGATGCGGTTATATCTAGGGTACGCTTATTTCTAGGTCATTCAACTTTCCAACTGTTTTCTTAGATATTGGTGAGATAAATAAAATAGGATCCTGCGAAACGAGGTCAAATGAGCCAAGTCTGTGGAAGCATTTTTCATTGTTTAAAGCTACTGGCCGAAAGTTTGATATTTGCTCAAATACTACAACTCCACATATATAGTTCAAGAAAAATTTGCAGCTCTGTCTGCCTTTAGCTAAAAAATTGTTACTCAAAAGAAAATGGCTGAGAACAAAGCTTCTCGCTAATGAGTATCGAATGCCCAAAAGTTCTACTGTCTACTTGGATACAAATGAATGACCCTACGGGAAATAACCCAGCGGCCCAAGGAGGGGATAATGGGTTTCAACAATTTGTTTCTATATTTCTTCTACACGCAATTCCCAAGATATTCTGGAATAAAAAACTAGTTGGGAATCATTCATTTTCATCTTGGGGTAACCTCAGTGATGATACTAGGTACAGAAGTCAACTGATGGCTACTAGATCCTCCATCAGACTTTTTTGATGGTATGCTGCTACTAAACCCTCCAGAATCTTGGAAGAAACCTGGTGGTGTAAGTTCCTTCTCATTTAGCCGGATGTCCCTGGAAAGCATGTCAATGACCTGGCTCATCAATGGTCGTCGCCTTGCATTTGATTGACTGCAAAAAAGGGCTACTTTAATATATTTGAGGACTTCTTCTTGGGGGAATTCCTGCATTTCTGGATCAACTAAATCCAACAATTTTCCTTGTTCGAACAATTGCCATGCCTACAATGGCAACCATCAATAACAACCAAGAATGATAAAATACTAAGCAAACAAATCATATAACTGGCTTCAAGCTTAGAATATGCAAGAATATAATTTGAAATCTTCAAAACGAAAATTCAAGTCAACATGTATAACTGTACATATCTGGTGTGTTCAGGAGAAGACAGGGAGACAGAGAGAGAGAGAGAAGGATTTAGAGTTGCTGGCTTCCTGGCCGCAATCATATAAACATGTTGCAATAGTAAATCAAGAAGGAAAAATAAACTGTCCTAACTCCTAACCTATTTTCCAGGAGGATAGGTCAAGAAAACTGAACGTAGAGAGAAGAAACTAAATTAAGCTAGTCCAGAATTCTTTTGGGCCAAACCCATAGCCGCACTAAGCTTGTAAATAACAAGTAAGTGCATGTGAATTTTGATTGGGAAACATTTAATATGGGGCTAACAAAATAATTGATCCGGTTACACAACGATCATTTTCAGAATCACCAAAACTTGTGCTGTCACAGAATTCATGTTTATATGCAGGCCTAAAAGATGGGTATATCAGAATTCATTTTTCCTAGGTAGTTGAGGACACTTGAAAGACTTTTGAAGTGTTTTGAAATCAACTGCTCCCTCATCCAAGGTTAAATATCCACATTTCTATAGAAATCTTCAAACGTGAATTACTTTCCTAAAAAACACTTTACATCCGAAGTTAAATAATAATTTCTAGTTTAGTGAATTCATATCCAACTAGCACATCAAAGTTTAATTACTACCACTAATTATGTTAATAATAAGGCAAATGTAGTAACTTGCTTATGATCAAAGGTTTTGCTTAATTTGTCTGTCTCAAGACAAAACAAAAGGGGACATTCAATTTGGATGAGGGAGTAGTTCATTTTGCAGGTTATACTTGCTGGATGATCATGTCCATCTCCAATTTGTTTAGGAAGTTTAAGTATCGTTTACCTAATAAATAAAATGGGCTTAACAATCTAGAAATCATTCTTCTAGCAGTAGAAGAAAAGAGTTTAAATGTTTTGATATCTTTTCTTCTAGATAAAAAATGTTTATTGTGTGGATTTGACCACTTATAAGAATGTTCAGCAGCTTCTTAGCACGTGTAATTGCATTCATTGTATCTCTCACCTATGTACAATCTTCTTCCTATCCTTTTTTCATACCTCTCCTCCTGGTCCTTCTATCTATTATTAAATCCATATTAGGCCATTCTCTGTTTCCCGCTAAGCAAAATAATGTAAATGAAAATCAACCCATCAATTTGTGAATTAAAATAAGAAAAAAGAATAAGATCCCCATTCACAGACATTGCCTTCAACGCCAAAAAACAAAAGAAAAGAGTTTATGGTTTCCTTTTGCAACTAAGAGCAATCTTAGATACAATAGTATTCTTTCTTTTAGACCTAGGAAAGAAATTTGAAAAGTGGAGGTCAGACACCTGTTAAACAAAGAAACTTCAAATTTGTGACTGACTTTAAGGCTTAATATAAATATTGCAAACTGGATACTGCTCCAATAATCCGAGAACTAAATGGGCAATTTCCTAATAATCTTGAAAGTGACTATTGAATCCACTATCTTGACATAATTCTGGAAAATACATCTTCAAAATTGTCAATTACTGTCAAACAATGTAAGCAAACTTGTATGCAGCTTAATAATGTGTTAGGAGAGAACGTAATATCACATCCAAACAGCATGATAACAAGAGGCAACAAAAACTGCAACGGAATTAGAAAAATGTCACATACCCATTCCAGAAGTAATTTTGACACTCCTCCCCAGTTCAAATTAGAACTGCTTCTTCCACTTACAACTTCAAGTAATAAGACCCCAAAGCTGTAGACATCAGCCTTCAATGTTAACTGACCACCTAATGCATATTCAGGTGCCAGATAACCCCTGCTCATGTGAAATCAAGTTAAAATTGCTATTAACTAGATGAGAAGTTTATCAAAACTAACTCATCCTGTAATTTCTAATTAAACTGCAAGCTAAAATCTGTCAACTTCCCGCAAAAGAAATCCCATACTCAAAGGTAATGAACTCTCGTGCCAATGAAATCAACAAATCCACCAATCACATGATATCTTTAGAAAACTTCACTTGAAAAATGTAACATTTGAATCTAACCATGAGTTATAATGAAAATTGTAAGACTGGAGTAGGGTCATCACTAAAAGTCACCGACAGTACCTAGATTCTCAACATAATAAAAATCATACAAAATTATAATTAGTACACTTTAGAGTTATGCGGTGGTAAATGCCGGTACAAGTCAACTTTAATGGCTTCAAATCCTAACAGGAATCTTGTGTAATGCAAAGTAATAAAAGTTAATGAATGGTGCATAACAAAAGCTTCAAGTATGAATGGTAAATAAGGCTTACGTTGTTCCTGCTATTTGTGTGGTGATGTGGGTGATATTATCTGGGAATAGTTTGGCCAGACCAAAGTCTCCTATCTTTGGTGTAAAGTCCCTGTCAAGAAGTACATTGCTAGCTTTGATGTCTCTATGCACTATATGTGGAACAATTTCTTCATGTAGAAAAGCAAGACCCTTGGCAGTACCCAAGCAAATAGCTGATCTTTTGCTCCACTCCAAATTCATATTCCTACTTCTACCTACAAAAAGAAAGAACAAATAATCAAATGCATCAAGCATTTCATTCAGCAGTATCATGCTATAGAGAACATCAAGTTTAAGAGTTTATCAGATTTTACCGAGTAAAACCCGATCAAGGCTTCTATTTTCTAGATATTCATAGACCAACATCCGGTTAGATCCATGAACACAGCATCCTATCAACTGAACAAGGTTTGGATGTCTGACATTTGATATTGTTTCGATCTCGGTCAAAAATTCACGTAGCCCTTGCTTTGATTCAGTAGCAAGTGTCTTGACAGCAACTACTTTTCCGTGTTTTAATTTTCCCTAAGAAATGGAAGTTCAGTTAATAGAGAGGAGCTTATAGGTTAAAGTTAACCCCTGTATTCTCTCATATATTATTAAATCAAATTATAAAGGAAAATTTTTTCCCCAAATAAACATCATGCCTTGGCAACACCATAATATTCTCATTACCCAACATAAGTTGATGTATTCAGAAAAGTACATACTTGAAAGTGACAAGAACTGTCAAAAAATTGAACTTGAAGGGAAATAAGTGGAATAGGCATTTTGCAGTTTGGAGAGTGGTTATGTGTCTGCCACAACAATTTGGGATATTGACTTTGTAGAGAAATAACTGACGAGTGACAAAAATTGTTTGAGAATAGACACAGATTTCTGAATACTTCATCTTCTTTGGACAAAGAAACGTTTAATATACATCAATTCAAACAGTGCCTTCATGACATTTTTAAATATTTGGTTTTTGCAGAATTCCAGCTCTTGTGCTTTGACAAGGGTGAAGGCTCAAGAGACCATAATTTAATTGAGATATTATGACAACATAAAACAAGTTATCTGTGCAGTTCAAGAATATATGTCGAAATCAATGAAGTCAATGATTATCTAGCAATACCTTGTAAACTGTCCCAAAACCTCCTCGTCCAATCTTGTTACTTTGATGAAAGTTATCAGTAGCTGATTTTAATTCGTTGTATGAGAAACTCGTGGTCACAAACAAGTTCCCTACCAATATAAGGGGGAAACATCAATAAAGAATAAAAACAGTCTTAATAATGCAATCCTACAAAGAAAAAACATGAACCACCAGGCACCAACAATTATTGGGTATAAAAAAAATAATTCCAAATTGAACTAGCACTTAATACCACCAGCTTACCGCCATTTTCAACTTTTAGCAAAATTTTCCATGGAATGTTAAAAATGCGTCATTTTTTTTAGTAAAACTTTATAAAGGTTACATATTTCACATCATTGCGCAAGATCATTCCAAGTGAATTCATATAGTCATTGACTATAGAAAACCAGAACAAAAATGTAAAAAACACATTGCACAGAAAATATATCATGCTCAATTGTGATATAGGTAGGTTTTCAATTAAAGATAGACACTTGCAAAATCATTTGTCTGGCATAATTTTAATAAATTACTTACAAACTCATTTTTCTGTGTGTCATAATTATAATAAATCACGTACCTTCAGCGCCTGCTGTATCTTGATATGCCCCATTAGCCTTTTTCCTATTTTTAGTCGATGCACCAAAACAGCTACAGCTCATGTCCTTTGACAATTTTTGACAATGGTTTTCCAACTCTGATATTATGCTCATGCTATTCACAAATCCTACCTTCTTACATAACCTCAGACCTTCAGTTTGAGTTGACCACAAGAGAGGATGAAGACTGGATTGATTAGCACTGATTCATAAATGCACAAAGAGCATGACTATGCTAAATTAGAATTCCAACTTAGGTCAAATGATGATGATGATCACAATTCACAACTCAACTTCCTAACAACATGGCTGAAATGCAGATATAATGGGTCAACATCAGAAAAACAGACAGAAAAAAGTTTTGATGACCTTCAGGAAAACCGGACCAAAAAAATCTTAAAATTACTTGAGCCAAATAACACCAATTTAACATGGAATAAAAGAAGAATTATCCGATCAATCAAATTTCCACTCAAACATGAAGAAAGCTAATTTTCCAGCACAAAATCTAAACTCAGTAGAGCTAAATTCTGTCAAACTAACTGCGCTTGAACCTTTTCCTTCTTAACATTCGACAAAATTCATGTGCTTTCTACACAGTTAAATCATTCCATGAAAAAACCACTCATCAAATTCACGATCAACTAAAAAATATCATAGAAAATAATAAAAGAAGCTAAGTTCAGATCAAAGAGAGAAAATCCAAAAACAGTTAAATATAAAAAATTTAAAAAAAAAAACCATACACAATGGACAAGTTCTGTCAGTTTGACATCAGAGGCGAAATTTCCGAAATTAAACATTTGAAACTTTTAATAGTGATATCATGAGAAATTATGGACGAAAGGGAGCGAGAAAATGATAATTAAAACAGCTATATTATATATACAACAGTATAGATTTTAGAAGTTTCAGAACGACGCCGTTCGGGGTAGAAGGACACGAATTCTGCATGGGTCATCGCCTCGGGCTAGTCTTCCCGTTTCTCCCCTGAACAGTTACAAAGATTTTTTTTTTCATTTTCTTGTTTTACTTTTCTTTGTTTTGCTTTTCTAGGTTGTGTGTGGCCTGCAGCTGGAAACTGCTTGTGTTCTCACCACAACTGGGTGTCACCTGAAAGTGACAACTCCCGTTTTTCCAGCGTTTGGTGTACCGCCACCAACTGCACTAATACAGGAAATATAACAAAAAAAAAAAAAAATTCACAGTATTTGACACCAAAATAAAAATTTTCCAATCAGACGAGTTTTTAACAACATGGTGGAGTTTGTGAGATTCCCTGTGTATTACGATTTAATTCATTAAAAATAGGATTATGGGCATAATACAACGGCACATTAATATTCTATTTATTTAAGTGACCATAACAAAAATCTGTACTTGTAGATGTTACATTTAGATGAATAAAATTACACTTATTCTAATCACAAAAATCAAATATATATATATATATATGAAAAAGATAAATATGTATATTACAAAAGCCACTTATTCCAGTCATGAATAAAAATCCAAAAAATATGAGAAAGTCAACCCGCATTTATCCCATATATTTCGAAGTGCCTGTAATTGCTGAAGCCTATTCTTTTTTCCATTAATTAAAATTTTTTATCAAAATTTCCTTTCAGTCACGTGCATTTAATATTATTTTTATATATTAAATTTTATTTTTTTTATAAAAAACGGTTACGATTGATTAATTCATAACCTTGATTGATTGATTCATTAGAAAAATATTTTCATAACATTGATTAATATATTAGGTTGAAGTAACTCAATATCGATTAAAATTGATAATGAATAATATTGAGTTTAACAAAATTTGATTAAAAAAATGTTAGAAAAAGAATAAAGATAAATTTAAAAAATAAAGAAGGATTAAATTCCAAGTATACTTTCATTTTATAAATATATAAATTAAATTATATACCAAAATTTGTTTTTTTAAAAAAAAAATTTTGAAATTG
This sequence comes from Echites panduratus, assembly GCA_035221335.1. Lineage (NCBI taxonomy): Eukaryota > Viridiplantae > Streptophyta > Magnoliopsida > Gentianales > Apocynaceae > Echites > Echites panduratus. The sequence continues at coordinate 7,547,129 of JAWZTD010000001.1, read as the reverse complement.
AATGTCTCATTCACTTGCACAATTTTTAAAAAATAGTTAAATTAGTTCATTTTAAATTAATCGTAACAATTTCTTCAAAGATTTTTAATAATTTAGAAAATAAAACATTCATTTCATAACAACTCAAAATAAAAATAGAAACATTCATTCCGAGTAGAGGAAGTATTATTCATCTAAAATTGAATGCCTTCTTTTTTATTTAGAGTCATTTTGAACACTATTTCATTTTCTAAATTTGCAAAATTTTATTGAAAAATTGGTATTTCAATATTAAAAATGAATTAAGTTATAAATTTTTATGTAAATCAGAATAAAACATACAATTTTATACCAAATGATTTTTTTTTTTTAGATTGCAATCTCTCTTTTTATTTAATAATAAAAGCAAGCTTTTTCTAAAGGAAATTAAAACCTTTTCAAGTATGATAAAGCATAATCTAGATTTAATTTGTCAATGAATGATAAAATTCCCAAAAAAAAGGTTTTTTCTGGTTATATTACTTCATAAATATATACATATATATATAGTAATTAACTTTTTGTTATTGGATTGATAGATTAATTTTGAGTTCAAATCATATATACTTTTTGACAAAAGAGTAGTAATGATATGACTTATGATGACTAAAGAAAATGCTGAACTAAAAATAACTGGTTGCATCTCATTCCATTGCTTTAAAAAAAAATTAATGATAATATTTCCTCCATTCAGAATTGAATATCTATATTTCTATTTTAAATAATCAAAAAATAAATATCTCATTTCTTAAATTATTTAAAACTTTTTTAAAAAATTGATTTTATTAAATTTAAAATTATTTAAGTTAACTTTTTTTTAATTAAAATTAAAATATTTAATTTTTAAAAAAAAAAAAAAAAAAAAAAAAAAAGATCCTGAAACGTTGAAGAGAGAACATGGAGACTTTTCTTTTGGCCTCTATTTTCCCCCACTGCCCCCAACCCCCGAGCCCCCAGTTGGCACCTTGCTGACTTTGACCATTTTTGCTCTGTTTTGTTTTTTTATAGGGGTCAATCTGACTCGATCATGTAAAATTAAAATTAAATTTTTCCTTGTTTTTTCTTTGGCGGTGTTCAATCGACCGCGTGGCTGTCAACCATGAACAGATATATTGCTCTTTATATGTAAATAATAAATATATACATAATTAAATATATTTAATGTGTGAAAGTGATTATGTTTTGACATCATCTCTTCATATTTCCTTGATAGACATAACTCAAGAGGCGATTAATACTGTTGATTGACTTTTTCTTTCATTGTCATCTGTAGCCACTGCCAATTGTAGTAAAAGCGTGTAAACTTAGTAGTCAAAGAATATCATTAGTAGTAAAAATATATTTAATTGTTTGAATTAAATATTTTATTTTTTTAAAATTGTTTTTTTTTTGAAATAATTTTAAAAAATGAATTAAGTCAGTTTTTTTTTAATGAATTAAGAACTTCTCTTTGATGGAGAAAATAGGGACTGAAATTTTAACTTTAATGTAAATAATTAACATCGCTATAGTGAAAATTAATTAAATTAAAGTCAATTATTTTAAAAAAAAATTCTGATTATCACATCCCAAATGAAGAGAGTAAGAAAACTTCTAAATCTAATAAATATGTACTTAATTTGAACTTGTCGTTTTAATTTGTTCCAAATTTAGGTCCTATTCTAATGATTTAAAACAAAAAGTATTAAATCAAAAAAATCTATTTAGTTTAACTTTAAAATAATAAAGAATATAATTTTTTTTTAAATTTTTTTAAGCAATAAATTATCAATTTACAACTTTAAATAACTGTTTTCTAACTTCGTTCGTTCTCTTTCATTTCCCCTCTTTATGAGTTTTTTCTCTCATTTCCTTTTCTTTTTTCCCCTTTTTTCTTTTCTGGCCCTTTCTTTTGATCAAACTCTATTGAAACATTGTTTGGAAAAAATGGTTAGTTTAGTGTGAATATCATAGATACTTATAATTTGGATCAAACAAAAATTGTTCATAATCTCAATATTTTACTTCCTTCGTCAGGAATTGATTATCCTTATTTCTATTATGAGTTGTCTAAAAATGAATGTCTTATTTCCTTAAGGGAAAATAGCGTAGAATGTACATAAACTATTTACGTCTAATCCATAATACCCATAAAATCTCAATATTTTACTTCCTTAGTCAGGAATTGGTTATCCTTATTTCTATTGTGAGTTGTCTAAAAACTAATGTCTTATTTCTCTTAGGGAAAATAACGTAGAGTATACATCAACTATTTACATCTAATCCATAATACCCATAATAACGTAGAGTGTACATCAACTATTTACATCTAATCCATAATACCCATAAACTTTGTTTTTATCTATTTATATACATAATCAATTTATGTGTCTTTATTTATATCCTATCACTACATCTCATGGCGGGATCCGATAACATTTAATATGTGCAAGTCATGTGCTATATCTTTAAGGGTAAAATTGTCATTTTAAATAAAAAATTTTAGAAGAATAATTTTTTTCGTCTTCCATTTGCCGCCCCGATTTGGTGTCTTATTCTCCATTCAATGCCCAAACCCACTTGAAAACATTTCCTGTCAACCGATTCAATTTACTGTCATAATTGGAGAAGAAGTTGAAAAAGGAAATCTGAGGGAAGTGATTGAGTGTGTTTGCTCTGCATAAATTGATAAATGGTAAAAAAAATAAAAAATAAAAACAAAAACCCAAGAAGTAGGTAGAGTCAAACAAGGTCAACTGGTAAATGGACATAATGAGAAACACAAAAAGGATTGCAGTTGCTTGCCCATTTTAACAGCAAAAGGATGGATTGGTGGGGGGGGGGGGGAAACCTCAAAAAGAATGTCCAGAATTTTTTAGGAAAAGAGGCAGGAGGGAGGAAGGGAAGGGGCCATAGAAAAAACGCTTATGCATTTTTAAAATCCAAATTCCTATCTAAATAATCATCTTCATATCTCCTCGTTAACTTTAGAATCTTTCGTCCCATTTAGACAAAAAAGAAAATAAAAAATTTGGATCCACCAAATTCATTGTTGTCTTTCTCACCACAGGCGTTCACATCTTCTTTTCTATCTTTCAGAACTCCCAATCCCCAAACACCCACACAGCAAAACCTTTACTTCCTTTTCCTTCCCCTCCATTCCCCTTTGCTTCCTTTCTCTTCAATCTATGCTTGACACTCTTTGATTCTTTTTCTCTCTCTTGCTACACTTCTCTTCGTACCTAGTTCATGCCCTTCGTTTTTCTACAATTTTGGCACAGGAAATGTTTTCAAGTGCTTTTCGATAGAGAATGACGGAGAAGACGAAAAATGGTGAAGAAGGCACCAGATGAGGGCAAATGGAAGATAAAAAAATTTAACATTTTTTTATCTAAAATGACAATTTTACCCTTAAAGATATAGCATATGACCTGCACTTATTAAATATTATCAGATTCCGCCATGAGATGTATTAATTATGTATATAAATAGATGAAAATAAAGTTTATGAATATTATGGATTAGACTAAAATAATTGATGTACACTTTATGCTATTTTCCCTTTCCCTAAATTAGTTAAAATTTGTTAAGAAATTGAGGTTATTAAGTATAAAATGAATTAAGTCAACAAATTTTATTAAAATTTGTGCAAGTTAAAATGAGACATTCAATTATGAACAAAGAGAGTTTATTTTTATTTAAAATCCTAAGTCTACCAAATAGGATTTTTATATAATTGTTTTCCTCAATACTTGTTGATTATATATAATTTCATGTAGATGGACAAGTTAGCCTGATTAATATTATAGAATTTTTTTTTGTGTGACTCACACACCCATCTTGATTATAACGCTAGTAATTGCAAAATCAATTAGAATTTACAGCAATATCGAGTCAAATTCACAACCTATAATATGTAAGTTGCACCTTCAAACCACTCGGACACACTCTCGGTTACTACTTGATGTAATTAATTTATTTAAATTTGAACATATTAAATGTTGGTACAAAATTGAAAATAATACTTCCACTATCAAGATTTGAATGTCTTTATTTCCATTTTGAATTATCTGAAAATAAATATTTTTTATATAAAAATAAATATGTTTTTTTTTTAATCTAAAGTCTGGCAAGTCACCCACTCGATATAAAGATTTATATCTATCAATCAAATGATCTCACTATTAAGTAATCCCTTGTTCTGAAATTGAATATCCATAATTTTTTCTATCTTGAGTTATCATGAAATGAATATCTAATTTTCTAAATTAGTTTATATTTTGGTTAAGAAATTGATATCGTTAAGTTTAAAATGAATTAAGTCAATCGATTTTCTTAAAATTTATACAAATTAAAATGAGACATTCAATTAAAGACAATTTTAATATTATATTAATAAAAATAAATTTACGAAAAGTCAAAAAAAACTCTTTAAATTTTGGTCAAATCTAAAACAGGACATTGATGGAATATACTATATGGAAAATTTTGATATGATTCTGGACCTATATCCCCACACATGAACTTTGTGATTTATATCAAATCAAATACATGAAAAAAAATTATTTATTTATTTCACTAGAACGTACATGCACTTTTTTGGAAAAAAATGACATAATTCAATCAATGTGAACCACAAAGTCTATACGTGGGGTATGAACCCGGGTTCATATAATATTTTTCCTAACTATCCAACATAATGATTATTATGTCCCTAATATGATTCATAAATAAAAGAAAAAAACATAACAAGTATTATTGATGCCTTTAGAAAAATAATATGATAAAAGTCTTAGAATAAAAAAAAAATTCAAATAACTTTTTGTATGTCTTCTTTTTTTTTTTTCTTGGTAAATTTGTTCAATATAAATACAAACCAGATTACTTTAATAAATAAATAAATAAATAAAAATAATCATAATAAGAAGAAGTTATGCTAGAAAGAAAAAAAATATATTCTCTGTATAGTTCTATTCAAAGTCAAACAACCCCATGCCCTCCTTGATGAATGTTCAGGCTGAATTTGTTGGGCAGGGGGGTTGATTTAAACATCTTAAACATAGAATTTTGACACTTTACTTCATAATTTTTATCTCGATTTTATTTAGTTTTTTTTTAAAGCATTCTTAAAATAATATTAATAACAATTATATATATATTTATATATATAACTCTCTACAAAATTCCTTCTTGCGTGCATTTTAATTTAGTCTACAAAGTTTATCTGAATATGAAATTGGGGTATTAGAATACTGGTACAGCATTTGACCAAAAAAATTCAAAGTTTCATTTTTCCTAAAATGGAATTCTAATTGAAATTTAGAATTACACGACTCATTGACAGAAGCTTTGAACCTGGAAATAGGAATTACACTACATAACATCTCATTATACGGAGTAGATTTTAGATGATTTAGAAGATTCTGAAACTATGTCCATGTAATAATAATAATAATAATAATAATCTAATTTTTGAGTTTGTTGAAAATTTTGTCACCGTAAGTTGGTATGATTGAATAATAGTCAATAGTTACGAATGTAATCAATATTTAATGAAAATGCCACCTAACTTATCATGTAGCCAGATTTTTCACGTTGTCTAAAAAAATATTAGTTATTTTGTTAATTTATTTTTTATCTTTTTTAAAAAAATTACTGGCACATGATTTGAATTATATGGAATAAAATTCTACAATTAGTTTAACCAATAAAAAAAATTTGTGTGACGTGGTATGTCGTATGATATTATTAATGAAAATTGATTTCATTTCTAACCGTTATTCAATCATACCATCATAAAATGGTTAAATTATTTTAAAATGCAAAGTATAACAATTAAATTTTACAATTTAAAAGATCAAATTTTAAAAAAAAATGACAAATTGAGTGGTCACTTGGTTGATTGTGCCATTTTTAAATTTATTTTCATGGATCTCTAGCATTGTTGTGATACTTAATTGTAGTATTGTCTTTTATTTCAAAATATGAGATAGAAATCCCATAAATAGTTATCTAATATTCTAATATTTATTTACATATTTTCATTATCATTTTTTTTATAAAATTAAGTTCTATTATATACTTTTTTTAAAAAATATTTTCTTTATATGCTTGATGTGTGATTTAGGCTGTAATATGAATAAAAATAATACATTGAACTATGTAAATTCAAAATATTGCATGAAGATTTGTTGTTATTTTCTTTTGTTAAGGGTACATAGTCGTAAAACCTTTTAAGTCTAAAATGTGTGCCCATGTGGATTGAAAATATTTTTTATGGGTCAAAAATATAATTATATAAAGTTTGTTAAATATATCTTTAAATTTTGTGAATTGTTTAATGGGGCGGGACAATTGCTCCACAACTTTTGCCGCAGAAAAGTTTGTCATTTATTTATTAATCAACGTTGTCATTCTTCAAGAACTAAAAATGAAAAGAATTCAGCAACATTTGCGAGTTTGGTGGTAATAATATAATCTTTTTTGTCAAGTCTTACTAACTTAGTATTAAAGAGTAATATTTGGGATTGAAAGATCTCAACCTCGAGAAATGTTGAGAGTAGGCGGGGTTCCACTGTTGATTTTCAAATGACGGGATGTCGAGAAGACTATGGAAAAATTAAGTGTAACAAAAAAATATATATTAAAGAAAAACATATTGAAAATTAATAATCTAACTGATTCATGGTCTATCAATCCTATGTAAAAATGTCTCTTTGGGGACACTCTAATAGGTAGAGTGACCAGTGCCCACTAACATCCTTCTGGATTAGGCCATGTGCGTATCTATAAATAGCGATTGTGAACTCTATATTAATAAATATATATATGTAAAAATATTTAATCAAACATAAGTTGTATTTATTTTGTTTAATAATATTTTCGTTGTGGGATTTAAGAATAAATTAATTGATATTTTTGTGACAGTGCCTTCATTTTATTTTATTTTTAAAAATTTTTTATAGTGAAATGTATTAATCAAGAAAAGAGATAACGAGAGTGAATGAACTTCTAACTATATCAAATGTATGTATGCCAATAATCTAGTCAAAATAAAACCAAGACAACAATTAGAAGGAGGAAATTCAAAATTCTCACAAAAATAAATTTATTTCTCCAGTACCCACATGAACTGCCATTCAAAATACCCTTATTTATATGTTAGATTACTCGAAATTGAATATTACATTTATAAAATTACATAGACTTTCAATATAATATAGCATTAACAAACTTGTTAATTTAAGGATTCACGTCCACTTGCTCATGACTTCCACCACTAATTAAATTAATAAAAATAAATAAATTAAAAATAATAATGGAAGTCAATTGAACTCCTTAATTTTTTTTATCGTGTTTTATTTTGGATGAAGTGAATTTTAGATGTTAGAATTGATTCAACGTACATGGTACTAACTCATATAGTAGAACGTTATAATTATATGATAATAACAGAATATGAAATTTCAACTTAATCTTATAATTTGGATAGAATTTATCCCTTATATATGAACTGATTCACTGGTGAATGTAAAATGGATAAAATCTTATCATAATAATTAATGACTCCCTATCTGTGGTCTCCTATAAATAGTGGAGTTCTCTCAGAGTCAATTCATTCGGTATATATATATATATTTTGTTCTCTCTTATATGCTATAGAGTTTTATTAGTTTGAGAGTTAGATCCCTTGGAGCAACCTTAATTTGGTACTACTCACCTTTTCAGGTATCTCTCTTCAATTTCTTTAGATAAAATTCATTTTTAAGTTTATGAATTTCTGAAATTTTATTTTATTATTCTGTTATTCATTTCATGATATATTGATTTTATTAATTATTATTTCGATCATTTATTTCCAACACCCCATCTTTTTTTCCGTCGGCTGTGGCATAGCCAACGTTAAGGGAACTGGTATTTTGTTGGAGTCTTCTTATTACTCCATAACCATAATAAATTTCTCACTTTATTCATAATTATAAGCTATTTGTAATCATTTTGTTAAAATATTAAGGTAATGTTTTTTTTCCCACTCAAAATTTCTTGAGTTATGAAGTTTAAGAATGAGATAAAAGATAGATTTTGAGAGATGAGAAAAATATTTTTTTAAAAGAGGAGGAATATTGAAAAGAATGGATATATATATAGTAGAAAAATGTCCTGTTACAACTTACAAGAATAAAAAAAATGAAGATAAATGATGTATAATTAAAGAAAATTTTAATATGAATCTGATTGACGTCTCTTTTATAGATCTTATAGTTTATATTAATACGAATAAATGAAAAAAATAAAAACTAATGAATTTCACTGATAGATTCACATGAATCATAAAATCTTGTAATCTATATTAATCATAATAAATAAAAAAATAAAAACCAGTAAATTTCACAGGTAGATTCACATGAATCATAAGATGCTTATAAGAAATTTCCATAATTAAAGACGCATGAGGTAACAATTTTAGAAAAAAAAGAAAAGAAAAGAAAGTGCCGGAGCACCACCAGTAAAAGCCCGACGCATCAACTGGTAGACAAAAGGAAACGAAAACCTGCAGAATCCAACTCTATTAATCCGCACTGGAATCTCTTCACTTGTCTGTTCTGTTTCTCCACTCAATCTCTCTCACACACAAGCACACATACACACAGTTAAAAAAAAAAAAAAAAAAACAAAGGAAAACCCTAACCCCACAATCAGGCAATAAGCTCCTCTCACATTCACATTACACACACAGACACACACAGTGATTCCTGTCGCCCTCAATTGCGACTTTCGCTCCACTTGTCACACACTCTCTCTATATTTTGTATATATAAATTAGGGCTTTTCTTCTTTTGGTCTTTCTCAGATGAATAATCCAAACAATTCTCAGCCCAAGGACTCTGAAGAGTCCTCCACTTCTGCTACTTCAGCTACTCTAGAATCTCTCAAGGGACCCCCAGAAAGCGTCGATACAGTTGGGGAAGAGAGCGTCGATACTGCCATGGCGCTGTCGGAGAAAGAGTCCATGGCTTCTGGTTTGGGGACTACCGATGATTTAATGGAGGTGGATTCTGTTAATCCTGCAACTGTGTTTTGTATTAAGCTCAAGCAGCCGAGGTCCAATTTACTTCACAAAATGAGCGTTCCGGAGCTCTGTCGAAACTTCAGGTTGATTTTATTGTTATTGTTTGTGGTGATTTTGGTGCTATTTTTGCATTCATTTTGAGGAATGTCGTGAAGAATTAAGATTTTTATTTATTAATTTATCCTTGGAACTTATTGTTCTAACTGTGCGGAGTTGATAAATATTTGAAATGTTACTACTGGTCTTGGAGAAGAATGAGGAAGTTTTGGTTGCAATTGGCATGAGATAACGCTTGAGTTTATTTCTTTGGTGGAACTAAAATAAAATAATTGCTGTGTACTATCTTCTCTTTCAGTTTCAAATTTTCGTCTGAGATGATCTTTTGATATTACCCTTGTATTGGATCTGTGATAAGATAAGATGGCCTTTAGGAAAAGCCAATTAATCAAGTGGTTACAAGTTGACCATTGGAATTTGAAGGTTTACCTATTACTGGTAATGCCAGCTGAGGCTCCGGAAGAAGGAAGGGACTTTGATTTATCTATTGTTTCTTCAGGGATAAATAGGAAAAATAAATGCATGGCTTCCCCTGGAATGCATGAATCTCAGTTTTAGAACAGTCCCTTTTTAATTTGATCAGTAGACCTTATCTATTAGCAATATGCTGCATAGTTATTCAAGAGTATGTCCAGATGACTCGAGGAATCTAAGGAACATGCCATGAGATTTGAAATTAATCTCCTTCCTTTAAAATGTTAACTCTATCCCAACATGCAAGCTAAAGTCACCCATGCTTAGACTTATAAATGAAGATTTAGAAAAGTTCTATCAGTGATGGAGATCAAGGAGCTTATCAAGCATTGAGTATGGAACTATTTCGTTGCCATCATTGGGAGGTTACTTTGGAAGTATTATTCATGGAAGAAATGAAGCTTATAAAGATCAAAATTCCAAAGTGAAGAAAGCCTCAAAAAAGTTTCTTAAGAACCCTAGATTGTTCATAAAGAAAACCTCACGAGTAGATCAATTTGATCTTTCAAGTTTTACTCTCAAAGAGAATTGGTGTTTTTGATTAATTCATTGTTGATTAATGGATTACAAAGATAAGGATGGAATCACATCAATCAGTATGCAATATCCAGACATTTAGCTGAAAATGCGACTGAAAATGCAACCTACATTCACTGCAAACTGATAGTCCCATGTTCTTCTCTTTTAGTATCACATAATTTCTGGTTTGCTTCTCTGATAAAAAATTTCATGCACTTTTTCATGAAGTGAGAAACTCATAAATACCACCTTGGTAGAGGGTTCATCATTTCAGGTTGCTTATGTTCCTCGTACTTGCTTAGCCCATCCTTCAAATAAAAGAACTGGGGAATTGGCCTTTTTGTGCTTTTCCTGTGTCAGAAACTGTGAATGCTTGTTATTGGCCTTACATTTCCTTTTTATTTTATTTCTGATATGCTGTTCCTCAAATTTCTCCTATTTTTCTGCTAGTGCCGTTGCATGGTGTGGTAATCTCAATGCTATAGCATGTGCAACAGAAACTTGTGCCCGAATTCCGAGGTTAGAGAATTTTACAAGCTTTGTTTAATGCCTTTGTCGATGAAGTCATTTATAAGTTGTAACTTGGTTCTTCATGATTTGAACATGAGGTTGAATAAGTGGGACAATTAGGAAAACGGAGAGTTAAAGAGTAAACAATAAGTAGAAAAAGTTATAAGATCTGTAGATCTCTATGCAGTCATTATCAGTTGGGTGAACACACTTTATTGGTATGCAATTGTTTTGAATGAGGGAAAGCCATTTACTTGTTCTGTTTCTTCAGCTACTTCGTGAATATGGATAAGCACATTTGTAGTTCATCTCACATGCTACTGATTTATGCTACTGTTTTTGGTTTCTCAAAGGTCTTTGATTCTAATGTCTGAAATTTAATTGTTGAGAAGAAGTTTTGAGAAAGGTAACTACGAACCTGTATGGCCACTATCTAGAATTCTGTCAGCTTGCCTTTAGCTATACAGATGTATTGGTTTTCTTTGCTCGTGGATTTTAGATGATACATGAGATGACTTAATCCTTAGAATTGGTAAACTACTTGCCTAACTTATCACCTTTAAATTCATATTAATACTGTGAAAGTAATAATGATGCCCAAGGAGTAGAAAGAACTGAAAAGAAAAAAACATCTTATGGCATGTGGAAATGAATATTCAACTCTTAATATAACATATTCTGCACTTCTTTTGTGGTTTTATTTTGTAGTTCAACTGCAAATCCTCCATTTTGGATTCCTATTCACATTGTGAACCCGGAGCGGCCAACGGAGTGCACAGTCTTCAATGTTATAGCAGGTATTGATCCTATGTGCCGCTTTCTAGAGTTGATAGTCTTCAGTGTTAACAGCAGTTGGTTTCATGAGCTGGTGATAACCGAAAAAGAATCCATCTTTTTTCTATGCTTCGCAGCACTTTATTTTTTTATTTTGCCATTGATCTTATATCTGAAGCGGTATTTTTCTTCGTTATTTTTATTTTACAGATTCTCCTCGTGATTCAGTTCAGTTTATTGAATGGTCTCCTACTGCCTGTCCCCGGGCTTTACTGGTTTCTAATTTTCATGGGCGAATAACAATCTGGACCCAACCTTCTCAAGTAAGCTATCCTTGCTGCATGTGTTGAAATACTAATGTTTAGTGCTGTTGTCCAAGTTGTCAGCTGCAACATTTAATAGGCATTGTGTATATATGAGAAACTTATCCATTGAAGTCGACTTCTACATCACCAAATTGTCTCATTCAGTGGTTGCTCTACTTTATCGATTAGGGCCCAGCTAATCTAGTGAGAGATGCTAGCTGCTGGCAGCGGGAATATGAGTGGCGTCAGGACATAGCAGTAGTCACAAAATGGTTATCAGGAGTTTCTCCGGTATGCTATTGTTGTGTTCATGCTTTTAATAGAACGTGTGTTCTTCGTTTAAGATTTTGTTTTGAAATGATTCTGTATGCCATAATATTAGTATAGGTGGCTTTCATCAAGATCTAGTAGTTCCACCAAGTCAATATTTGAGGAAAAGTTCCTTTCACAGCAGCCAGAAGCTCCAGGTTTGTCTACTGCTAATGTGTTTGCTTAGAAGACATTTGTTACTTTAATGAAGATATAATTTGTATTTGGTTAGAACATGATCACATTTTTAGCTTAATTAATTTTTTCCTATGCTCTATCAATAATGTAAGGATTTTTCCTAGTAGCTTTATCATTGTTGTAATGTTTTTTGTTTACTACTGGATACATTTTTCTTTGGCAGCTGGTTGGCCAAATATTCTTTGTGTATGCTCAGTGTTCTCATCAGGCTCCGTTCAGCTCCACTGGAGTCAGTGGCCTGCCAATCAGAATGGTACACCATCTAAGTGGTTTTGCACTAGCAAAGGGCTCCTGGGGGCCGGGCCAAGTGGGATTATGGCGGCTGATGCCATTGTGACCGATTCAGGAGCAATGCATGTTGCAGGTGTTCCCATCGTTAATCCATCGACTGTTGTTGTTTGGGAAGTTACTCCTGGCCCAGGCAATGGATTTCAAGCAACTCCAAAGGCTAATGTTAGCAATGGGGTCCCTCCATCACTTAATCCTCCTTTCTGGGATGGTTTTGCACCTTTGCCTGCTTATTTGTTTAGCTGGCAGGAGCATTTGTTATCAGAAGCTAAGCAAGGGAAAAATCACACTGAGGAAGACTACACAGAGATGGTGACTCTTCATTGTTCACCGGTGTCAAACTTTTCTGCATATGTCAGTCCAGAAGCTGCAGCACAATCTGCATCTGCAGCAACGACATGGGGTTCTGGTGTCACTGCTGTTGCTTTTGATCCAACTCGTGGTGGTTCTGTAATATCTGTTGTGATTGTTGAAGGTATGACTTTATATTAGGCTTGCCTATTTTTGTCCTTTTTCAACTGTGCTATAGTGGTAGAACTAGAAGCTTTTTACATCTTTGTCTCGACTAGCTTTTTTTTATTCCCTTTTTTTTGACTCTTTTTATATATCTGTTTGTATGCTTTTCGTTAAAGCCTCTGATCGTGTGACCAATGTAAAATTCTTCAGCTGTGATACTATTATTCTCCACAATTTAGATGGAGGAAAAAATTCACATGTTTGTTGAGGAGGAATATTTTTTACTTCTCTAGTTCTTTCAGGTTTGCATGTTTTATTGAGAACACGATTTGTTATGTTACTGAATCCATTTATCGTTGCCCCTGGGTATCATATTCCAAAATTTCAGTATCTTTCTTTTGTAAATTTTGAACCATATGGACATGTGGATCAAGTCAAAGCAGTTCTTCCATTTCTCAACATCCGTTCACTTGAATGTTGACATTTTTGGCCAACTATTCAGCCTGTATTTTTCTGGCAGCATGTTTCATATGCTTTTCACTGTTGAGATCATTATTGATCATCCATATGCAATAATGTTACATGTGACCTTTTCTTTTACTTTTCCCTTTTCATTTTTCTTTCATTACATTTTTTGTCCAATTCAGCCAAAGGAATCATTATGCTGTCCAACAAAGCAACAAGAGTGATGATCAATCTCTTAGTATTTAAAAATATCCATTTTTTTGTAATCTTATCCGGTCATCTCTCTCTCTCCCTATATATATATATATATATATGTGTGTGTGTGTGTGTGTACATGTATATTATATATTTCTTTTCTATTTTGGTTATGTAGGGCAATACATGTCGCCTTATGATCCTGATGAGGGTCCATCGGTCACAGGATGGAGAGTCCAACGTTGGGAATCAACTGTGGAGAATGTTGTACTCCATCAAATATTTGGAAATCCCACTTCTGGTTTTGGTGGGGAACCACCCAAGCAGACAGTCTGGGTTAGTAAAGTAATAAAGTGCATTCCGGCATATATCGATTTTAAAAGCCCTAGTACAGCAGCTTATGGACCATCATCAGATGGACAGAATGTTTCTGACCCCGGTGTTGAGATCTCTAAGAGTGTCTGTTTCGATCCCTTTGATCTGCCAAGTGATATCAGAACACTTGCTCGGATTGTTTATTCTGCTCATGGTAGTGAGATTGCTGTGGCCTTTCTACGGGGAAATGTCCACATCTTTTCTGGTGCAAACTTCACGCATATTGATAACTACCAAATTAGTGTTGGTTCTGCAATTGCTTCTCCTGCCTTCTCCTCTACAAGCTGCTGCTCTGCTTCTGTCTGGCATGATACCAGCAAGGATTGTACTGTTCTGAAAATAGTACGAGTACTTCCTCCTACTGTTTCATTTAATCAAGTGAAAGCTAATTCTACAACATGGGAACGTGCAATTGCAGAGAGGTGCGTTGCATGAAGCCGTTGTACAATTCTTGCATACTTCTCCTATTGAAGGCGATAAGTTCTTAATTTATTTAGTGTCTTGGGTCATGTCAGTTGCCTCTCACTTCCATACTACGTTATTTTGGTGTGTGGAACATGTAAATATGATATCCTTTCCTGTTGAGGATTATTATTTTATTTAACGTCTTGTGTCAAGTTTTTTGCTTCTCACTTCTATATTGTGTTAGTCCTGTTTGTAAGCAAATAAGTAAATATGAATATCTTTCTTAGCAGGTTTTGGTGGAGTCTTTTGGTAGGAGTTGATTGGTGGGATGCTGTTGGCTGCACCCAGAGTGCAGCAGAGGACGGGATTGGTAATGTTTTTTTCCCTGCACTAACTTCTATAATTGTTACAGTTTATTTAGGTAAAAGCTATCTTGGAACAGGTTAGATCATGGTCATGAACACAATTAAAGGGCTAGAACAAATACCATAATGAAACCTACGGAAAAAGAACATAATAGTGCAAATTGGTACCACGGAGGTAGAGATTCATTTTTTTTCTTGATAATATTCATTTATTAGAATATTATAGTTTTTTGAATAAAGCACCCTGTGAATGGTTATGTGGCACCTAGTTGTTGCCACTCTTTACTTCACAAGTATGGTAACTAACAGAAGGAAATGATGATATAGCTAATAGTAGAAGAGGTCAATAGGGGACGCACACGAGGGGACAAGAATGCTGAAACTTTATGCAGCACATGCAATTATAAACTGGAACTGGCAGCAAAACATTAGATATTATAAGGGGTCTGTCATGACCTTTTGGCATATCTGATGATGATGTATGCAC
This sequence comes from Echites panduratus, assembly GCA_035221335.1. Taxonomy (NCBI): domain Eukaryota; kingdom Viridiplantae; phylum Streptophyta; class Magnoliopsida; order Gentianales; family Apocynaceae; genus Echites; species Echites panduratus. The sequence continues at coordinate 7,531,880 of JAWZTD010000001.1, read as the reverse complement.
AAAAGTAGACATGGCCTTTGGGCTTTCTCATTTTTTTTTTCTTTCTAGGTTAGAACTTGTTCTAAAATTATGTTTCTTTTCTAACGTGTATGTTTCCATGGTTTTGTCTCTTACTAATGATATGTTACTTTGGAACAGTTTCACTGAACAGCGTAATTGCTGTGCTGGATGCTGATTTCCACTCTCTTCCTTCCACTCAGCACAGACAGCAATATGGACCTGTATGTTTCATGGTTTTTATCCTGATGCATTTGTAACTGTTACTTGTTTATCCAGGTCCCTTACCTAGAGTTCATAATTTCACTTTGCATTAAGAATTTTTAAGATTCTTGTTTTAAAATTACTAATAGTTTTATTACCTCATTAACTAATGTGAAAGGTGAAGTGTTGTGTATTTTTTTCTTTCAGGAAAAGAATGTCGATTATGCTTGGTAGATCAAATTTATTGATTTGTTTTATATAGCAGCTATTTCAAGTTTCTTGCAGCCCCAGTGTTGAAAATTTAGCAGTATTATTGTTAAGCTGTCTTACCGTTCTCATAAATCACATTTAATTTTGCAGAGTCTAGACAGGATAAAATGCAGGCTACTAGAAGGTACAAATGCACAAGAAGTCAGGGCAATGGTTCTTGACATGCAAGCTAGGTTGTTGTTGGATATGCTTGGTAAAGGAATTGAATCAGCTTTAGTAAATCCTTCAGCTTTGGTATCGGAACCATGGCAAGCATCTGGTGAGACACTATCTGGTATAGACCCTGAGGCTATGGCTGTGGAGCCAGCCCTCGTGCCAAGCATCCAGGTTGTGGCTTTGTGCTCCATCTTCTGTACCATTTTTGCCCCATAAGCAATAATGATCTTAATCATTAAGTTCCTAATCCAAATGACATCCCTGTAGGCTTATGTTGATGCAGTGCTGGATCTTGCATCCCACTTTATCACGCGCTTGAGACGTTATGCTAGTTTCTGCCGTACCTTGGCAAGTCATGCTGTTACTGCTGGCACTGGTGGAAGCCGAAGTATGGTTACAAGTCCTTCCCAAAGTTCAGCTAATCCTGCAACTACTCAGGGTCAGTGAGGCTCACATCTTCATTTGTCCTTGACAAAAATTTTTTTCCCTGGATTGGCTTTAGAAATGAGAAAATCTAGTAGTAGTGCCGAAGTATTCAAATCAGGCAGAATATTTTGTTCTATTGGTTGTCATCCATCTTCATAGAGTAGTAATGTATTCTGTGGAACACGCTGACATGAACTGATTTACTTCAGGAGCTCAGGGTGGCACTGCAAGTTCAACAGGAAGTACTCAGATGCAAGCTTGGGTGCAGGGAGCCATTGCGAAGATTAGTAGCACCTCCGATGGTGTTCCAAATGCAGCTCCAAATTCTATGAGTGGTGCTTCCTTTATGCCTATAAGTATAAATACAGGCACTTTCCCAGGAACACCAGCTGTAAGACTCATTGGGGACTGCCATTTCCTTCACCGATTGTGTCAGCTTTTGCTATTCTGTTTTTTCTTTCGCCGAACACAACTGCCCCCCCGCTTTGTTGCCAGTGCTCAGAGAAATGCTGATGCATCTGGCCCAAAACCTCAAACTAATGGTCCAACCAAAGTAGAAGATTCTAATTCTGTCCCTTCAAAACCTGCACCGGCTATGGCTAAAACAGAAGATGGGCAGGTTCCAAGGACTGCTCAAGTTGGTACTGGTACAAAAGGACCCGAAGAAGGTCCATCAAGCCGGTCGAGGCTGGGTTCTGGAAATGCTGGTCAAGGATACACATTTGAGGAGGTAACCTGATTTTGATTTCTGTTAGATTGCTCGAACTCCCCACAATGAGTGCTAGAAATTTGTCTTACTTGAGTAACATCATCAGCTTTATAAACCTGCTTTACATTGTCACATTGTGATTTATCTCTTGCATCTGATATAAAGGCTGGCATAGTGAACTATGTTTGGTTTACTTCAATTGAAAAGTGACTTGTCATATGGTTTTCAATTTCAATGCATTTTCCTACTCAATTTGAAGATGACACGATGCTTTATATCATTCTAGATAGATACCTTATTCATTTGACTATACTCTTTTGAGTGTGAACTGATACTTGGCACACAGTAGGTATACATCTTTGGGAAGCTATTTATATATAGATACATTAATTTTGTGCAAAAGATCCTTCTAATGTCGCTTCGACAAGGTTGTAGTGATGAATGGTTAATTATGAGTGTTTTCAAAGGAAAATTTTTACTCTGATGTGAGATGGTTTAATTTTAGTAAGGTTGCATATGTAGCTTGGGTTTAGCTATGTGGAACTTTCTGCTCCTGCCAAGGTCTTAAAACAACTTGGAACTGCGATGTAGGTGAGGGTCCTTTTTCTCATTCTCATGGACCTCTGCCGACGAACAGCTAGTCTTGCTCATCCATTACCAGTTTCCCAGGTAGGGGGCAGCAACATTCAGGTTCGGCTTCACTATATTGACGGGAACTATACTGTTCTACCAGAGGTGGTTGAAGCATCTCTTGGTCCTCATATGCAGGTGATCTTCTGTTTGTCATTTACCTATCTCTGTTTGCAATGTTGGAACTAGGACGGAAAGAGTTTGAATGTTTACTTGTGTTCGTAATGTTGGTTAAAGGAACTGCTAATAAATTCTTTAAAGAAGAGATAAATTTTGTATACTCTCGAGTGTGGGTGGCATGTTGCTGATAAGATGTTCCTTGACATTAAGTAATGTTAACTTCGTTTCCAATTTAGCCTTCCCAAAGGTCTTTAGTTGACTTGTAATTTCATCCAAGTGTAGTAGATTGTAGAATGTTATCCATTCTCAACAAGAGTATCTGCCTCAAGCTCAATAAGTTCATAGTACTTTCCTTCTTATTCTTCTACTGAAGGACTAGACGCTTTCTCTTTAAATCCTCAAAATGGCCTCCAAATACTCTGCCTACATGATTGCATAAGGATGAAAAACCTCATCAAAGTTGTTTGCTATTGAAAGCTATGGCACCAAAATTATGTTTTGAATGATTGTGGTGATAATTTTTTTTGCTGGAGGGCCTTTTACAATTCCAACTATTTGCTTCAAAAATATAAAAAACTAGAGACTTATTTGATCTTCATGATTATTAGTGAACAAGGATTTTCTTGATATTGTTGGTGAGGTGGTGGTATATACATAAGTTTCTTTTGCATACCATCAATTAGATTTTTCAAATTTGTTTTCTGTATCTTTCTTTGGCAGAACATGCCACGGCCAAGGGGTGCTGATGCTGCAGGTTTGCTGTTGCGTGAGTTGGAACTCCATCCACCTGCTGAAGAGTGGCATAGGAAAAATATGTTTGGTGGTCCATGGTCTGATCCAGAAGATATGGGTGCAGATGACATCTTAAGGCTTAGCACTTCAGTAGATTTACTTGATGGGACCTCATCAGAAAATTGTGATGTCTATTCTGGAGCTCATGGCCTATGGCCAAGGAAGCGCAGGATCTCGGAAAGAGATGCAGCTTTTGGCTTAAACACTTCTATTGGTCTAGGGGCATATCTTGGCATAATGGGATCTCGAAGGGATGTTGTAACAGCTGTGTGGAAAACTGGGCTTGAAGGTGTTTGGTACAAGGTCAGTTTCTTTTATAAGCTGTAGTTTTTGTATTCTTTTAATAGCGTGGCTTCCATATTTCCTTTCAAGTATTTTGCATGTTTAAGAGTCTTCAATTCCCGCTGCATATTCACCCTATAATCTGTTTGCTACACTACACACTATGCTCCTAAGTTCAGCTCAAACAGTATTGGAATGGTTTGATGTATCGGATTCTTTTCTCCCATTTCTTGCAGTGTATAAGATGCTTGAGACAGACTTCAGCTTTTGCTTCACCAGGTGCGACTTCTTTGAATCAGAATGAGAGAGAAACTTGGTGGATCAGCCGGTGGGCATTTGGTTGCCCAATGTGTGGTGGGACTTGGGTCAGAGTTGTATAGCTATTCTCCATACCCGTGCCTTAATTTTACTTGAGATATCTTGTCATCCAAGTTTGAAAGAAGTGGTCATGACCTTACTGTGTATTTAGTTGAGCATGGATTCGGAGGAGCCAGAGAGCGGAATGATTCTGCTTGGATGGGAATGATTCTGCTGTGAGGCTCATCACTCTTTGGATGGTTATCTTGCTGCCCAGTGACCCTAGTGGATTCCTAGCTGTTATTTTTTTGGGAGTCTTTTTTGTACATTATAATCAATATTTTATAGTGATACATCCTTTGTAGATATTATTAATCTGTAAAAATTCATAAAAATACAGTTGACGGAAATCCCGACTCGAGGCATTTTCCATTTCCTTGTGCAGTTACAGTTTTGTCTTTCTAAAGCTGAATTCTTTCAATATTTTGATATCATCTCAAAATGTTAATAATTAGATGAGATGAGCAAGTGCTGTGTAACTTGGCAAAACCCTTAAATTGTACGAAGCAATTAAACCGGGTGGTACACCTCGTAACTTCTGAGATATTTTAAATGATCCATGTCAGCATTATATGTCAAAGTTATTTTTTAATATGAAATGATTTTTTTTATAAAAAAAAAATTAAATAAAAATTATAGAAAAAATCATGAGTGTGCAGCCCAAGGTCAAAGGCCTTATTTTTAGGAAAATACAAAGAGATTTGCAGTATACATCGCTGCTAAGATTTTCTCTTGTAAACGTGGAGAATCCTTACCAACAAGAAATTCACCATCCACGGTTAATTCCTTTTGCAAATGAAAGGCGATAGGGGACGTACTCAAAGGAAGCAAAAAGGTAGGATTTTCGATCAGCCTAACCAGTCCATCTTTCTCCTGAGAAGTGATTGGCTTAGTTATTTAAAAAATGACGGATTTGAAATCAGTGATTACTCCTATTTTGCCTAGGTGAATTTAACGAACTTGGATCTATTTGAGAATTTATTTCCTCTCGCCCCGATTCTGTCTTTGTCAACGACACTTTTTTTTTGAAGCCACCATTGGTCAATTTTTTTTTTCCAATGGAATCTTGAACGACTCTTTGATCGCGAAATTGCAGAGGCGGAGGTGAAGAAAATCCAAAGGGATGTCAGCCGCCAGATAAACGATTGTGCATCTTGTTTCTTCTCATCTTCAATTTTGAGGTACCCCACCGTATTAGCTCCTCCCATCTTTTATGGTTCCAATCTTTTCTTCTCCGCCAAGGTGGACTCAGTTTAGAATTTTGTTTTTAGCTTGGTTTTTTGTTTTTTCTCACTCATTTCCATGTCATTTTTTATTTATCACATATGACACACCTTGTCATTATATATAATTTTAAATTGTAGACTCAGTTAGCAACTTTGAAATTATTTTGCCATCATTAACTCCCATAAAAGGTGTGTGTATTTCACTCATTGACGGATTATTATGATGATTTAAATGTTCAAAATTACAAAGACAAATTTCTAAATTGTTAAAATTTTAAGTTTAGGAATCAAATTGAAAAAATTTATCAAGTTAAGTGGCCACATTAGTATTTATGTCAAATTTTAAATAACGAGGATAAAATTTAAAATATATATATTAATTATAAGATAATTTTTTTTTTTTGGAATATGACATTAATTTCTACACAGTTTATATTTTTTTTTTGTTAAGGAATACTCCAGTTGTTATATCAGAGGTGTTATAAAATTTTAGCTTTATAAAACTAAAACTTATGATGAAATATTAAAATTTTAATTTCATAGGCATGAATTTTTGTGTGTGATAAATTGAGTAAATGATTGGGGTAGAAACTCATAAGAAATACTAAAAACAATAATAGAAGTTAAATTAATATACTAAAAGATATCCATAATATTTTTCTCAAAATTAAATGGCTCATTTTGATTTTTATATATTTTTTTAAAAAATGTTTGACTTAATTTATTTTAAAATTATCAATATAAATTTCTTCAAAATATTTTAACTAATTTAAAAAATAAATAATTTATTTCTAAACAATTAAAAATAAAATTAGCCACTTTCAATCTCGCCGAAGGAGTATTTTCTCTTTTTTTTTTTCTTTTCTAAACAGCTTTGCAATTTTTCTACGCAAGCGAAAGGAAGGGGGACAAAAATTAGAATTAACTTTACTAGAGAAAGGACACTATGGTCTTTTTCCTAAATTTACCAATGCCGCTGACAGGGATGCCGTGGGAGAAGAAGTGCGCAGAATCTATTCGACTCTCTGATACACTGAAATGAGCTCTGTTTCATCCGAGGTTTCCGATCAATAACAGAACGGAAGAGAAAAGAAGAAACAAAAGATGAGCGCTACGCAACAGGCAGCGCATTCTCTGGCCTTCCGGGTGATGAGGCTATGTAGGCCCTCACTCCATGTCGAAACTCCTCTTCGTTTCGATCCTGGTGATATCCTCTTCGGCGAAGATCTCTTTGATGATTCCGTCGCCTCCTCTCAACTCCCTCGTCTGCTCCAAAATCAACTCAACTCGGACTCCACCGATCTGACCTACCGCTCCCGATTCCTACTCAACCATCCGTCGGACTCCCTCGGCCTCCACGCCCTTCTCGTTCTTCCTCAATCTTTCGGGTTTGTCGCTGCCCTTATATTTTATGCTCAAGTCTACTGTTGTGGATTGAGAGTTCAGCTGTGCGCAAATGAAGTTTCTTTTTCTTTTTTATAGGGCGATATATTTGGGGGAGACTTTTTGCAGTTATATAAGTATAAACAACAGCTCTAATTTTGAAGTTAGGGATGTCATTATCAAGGTGAGCGCTTTTCTCACATTCCCCTTTCCGATCGGTTAGTCAATTGTCTATACATTCATTCTCAAGTCGAACGCCGGGTAATCTTGTCAATCCACTGATCTAGTTGGATGATTGCCATGTTTAAGATTGACTAATTCGAGTTCGGGATAATGGGATTTTTTATATATAATATATTTAATTACTCGAAGCCAAATGAAAATGCTAATAATAATATACTGCTAGCGGAATACAGTTAACTTCACCCGCTGTTTATTATAAATGAAATCAAATTGAAATGTCAAAAACAATCGAATTTACTCAACTTTTATCAGATTTAAATTTCCCCAAACATATACTCTTTCTTTAAGTTCCAACTTTTTGCAGGCAGAAATCCAAACAGAGAGGCAGAGGATACTTCTTTTGGACACGTCGAAATCACCAGTTGAATCAATACGAGCTGGAGGGCGATATGATTTCATTGTGGAACATGATGTCAAAGAACTTGGTGCACATACGTAGGTTCTATCGTTCGGTGGTTTTGAAATTATATTATCCTGCCTTTTGGTTACGTTTCTGAATATGCACTTCGTTACTTCCACTAGGTTGGTTTGCACAGCCCTTTACAGTGATGGTGGCGAGCGTAAATATCTTCCACAGTTTTTCAAATTTATGGTTGCTAATCCACTTTCTGTTAGAACAAAGGTAGTTGTCCTTTCTAGACCTGTTATTGATGGATGTAAATTTTAATTAATAGAGTAATTGTTGAAATGAAAATGAAACCGAACTATAGGCATTACATTTTTAATATTTTATCTGAATACCATGACATTGATTTTATAATTTTCCCTTCCTCTGCTGCAGGTCCGTGTTGTTAAGGTAGGTTGACAATTGGTGCTTTGTGTAAGTTCACGATCTTTGCCTCAAATGTGTGTGTGTGTGGTTATAGTATTTTTGAAATTAAAGGATTGCGTTGCCAAAGCTAGTAAATCAGAATCTTTTTAGATGTGGGTTCCTCTGCAGACATTTGACTCTTTCCACGTTCTCTGGCACCGTTGAAGAAAGGTCCTATTAGTAATGTCTAGTCCTGTGATATGTTGAAGCCCCTCCATCCAGATGCCTGAATACTTCCATAGCTATAGTATTAAGACTCTGTATATGGTTCAGTTGCTTTTTGTCAATTGAAAATAATTTAAATCCTGTCACATAAGTCCTTGTTGTCTCAGGATACCACCTTTTTGGAGGCTTGTATTGAAAATCATACAAAATCAAGCCTCTACATGGACCAAGTAGAGTTTGAGCCAGCACAACATTGGACAGCTACAGTACTAAAAGCTGATGATCATTTTTCAGAGAATAATTCCTTAACTAGGTAGCTAAAAACGTAATTTTTAAGTGCTTACGAATAAAAATTACTTGACGTGTCTTGCTGCATACTTTAGCAGAGGTTTTCTTTTTCTTGTTTTAACAAACTTAAAATTTCTTCTTATAGTGAACTCTTCAAGCCACCCATTCTGATTAGATCTGGGGGAGGGATTCATAATTACCTCTATGAATTGAGATCATCATCTGAGGGACCTCCAGCAGTGAAAGTCGAGGGAAGTAATATACTAGGGAAACTCCAGATAACGTGGCGCACCAATTTGGGTGAACCTGGGCGTCTGCAGACTCAACAAATCCTTGGTAGCGTAAGTACCTTTTTCAACATAAAAGGTTTGGTTCTATGAGGAAACCGGCCTTTTTATTGTTCATCGCATTTGATGATGATGGGGTCATGGTGAAGTGTATTTTCCAGCACACTGGTGCTCTGTGCAGAGCCATGTAGCAACTGATCACATAGATATCAAAGAAAGTTTTATCTTTGTAACTTTCTCCCAAAGATCTGTCAAATAGCCTGCCTCAGTGAAGACATGACACAATTTGCTGCTGATCGGTTTCTGATGCTCTAATGCTGTGCCATTCTTCATGCTTTTTGTTGTCTCGTCCTACAGAGTATATCCCTAAGAAATAGAATAAGATATTCTGTAGCACAAATGCACAATTATAGAAGAAAACATACATACAGATATCATTATCTTGCTCCAAATGGACAAATAACTTTAGGCCTTTATACTTTTTTTTCCCTTCCAAATATCTTCATGAGGTCTTTTTGTATTTCTTCTTTCAGCCCATTTTGCACAAAGATATTGAATTGAAAGCCTTGGAGTTACCATCTGTTGTGATCCTAGAACAGCCATTCTTGGTAAGTTTTATTTCATTTGGTAATGGCACCAGGGCACTTACTGGGAAATGACACCTGTTGATTATGCTTTGATCTTTCTTCTATCTTCATTTCCATTGTAGATAAAAATGCTTTCTCGGTTTATAATTAGTCATATACAACTTTTTTGTGGAGAGCTAAGCTGGAGATTGTTTCTGATTAAATGCTACCAGCCCTTTTTTATTTAAAGAACAACATTTTAATTCAAATGTGTAATGCAGCAAGTGATTCTTATGAAATGAACAGTATGTTTGATCAGCAATGCATTTCTTGGTATATAAGTTATCCCTTGAACAGTGATGGAATATTTGAAGGTCAAGAACTTTGACTGTATTTGAATTGGAATTTTTTGTGTAATCTTCTATTTGTGTTGAACATGAAAATTAAATGATATGTTTGGATTGAATTTTGTAGTTTTCTACTTAAATGATTAGTGGAAGTTCCAAAAAGAGTTCCACATATATGATATGATTATAAAATAAATAAAATATAGTTAATAAATCTTTTGAGAGTTTGAGGGTGTAAGTATATAAAGGTATAGCTATTTTGAATATGTGGGACCCACATGTGGATTTGGTAAAAGATTTGAATTTTGAATGAATTAAAATTTTAGACTTAAGAAGTGTGTTGAAGAGTTTTTTGGTTGGGAGAAAGGAAAAAGTTATTGAAATGTTGCTAAGTTCAGCCATATATTTTCTTTTTCTTTTGTTTTTTTCCCATTCTCCCAGCAAATCTTCACAGCTTTTGCTCTCATAGGTGCGCCTGACTCTTATGAATCAGACAGATAGGTTGCTTGGACCCTTTCAAGTTTGGTTGTCCCAAAGTGATTCTCTTGATGAGAAGGCCATAATGATTAATGGCCTACAGACAATGGTAAGGCATTAAAATGGCTGATAAACTTTTCTGCCAAGTTACTTTGAACCAACATATCCATTTTTTTATGCTGTGTCAATAGTATATGATCCACATTTTATTATTCCTTGTTAGTGATGCATGAATTATAGCAAATTCAGAAGTTTCAGTAGGTCATGTTTATGAGTAATTCTTCTATATATTCATGATCTATTGCCATGAATCTTATTGAAATTTGCTTCATCAGTCAGATTCACTAACTTCTTCACTATTCAACAGTCTTTGACACAGGTGAAGGGATTCAGTTCTTCAGAATTTCAGCTGGTACGAATGCTTCATGCATCAATTTTCCCAACCAATTTAGTTTCAATTGGGGCTTTACCCATTACGATTTCATGTTTTTTATCATTCCAAATGGAAAAGCTTTTTTTTTTTCACCTGTCAGTGTCGGTATTGGGATTGTTATCCTACTGCTTAATGTAATTATAAAATCACCTTAGGCAAGTCAATGCAAGAAGAAAGAAAGCAGATCTTATTGATAAACAATTGGAGAATAATATTCATAATGTTTGCATATCTTTCTAAGAAAAAAATATATTAATAAATTGCAATAGTGGAAATCTTTTCCTTTCTTTTTATTTTTGCGATGTAATTGAATTTCAGCCTTTTGTTCATAAATTTTCAGCAGTGACTGATTGTTATTGCAATGTCTTAGAGCTAATTCTGCTCAGCTGTCTTCATGCAGAACTTAATAGCTACGAAGCAGGGAATTCAGAAAATCACGGGAATCACAGTATTTGACACTCGAGAGAAGAAAACTTATGATTCATTGTTAGAATTTGAGGTATGATATCAATATATGTATTTTTCCTGTGGAATTTGAGATTCTCACTGGCATTTGAAGCCCTGCAAGAACCCCTCTACCCCAATAAGAAACAGAAGATACATAAAACTCTGGGCCATGATATGGTCCCTGAAAGTTGACATCTATTTTATGTGTGACAGACTAGAGATTGTAGCAAAACCACCCATTTTCTGGAGAGATTGATTTTCATCATGTTATCATTAAAAACTATTGACTTTTTGGTGCGTGTTTCAGATATTCGTTGATTCAGCGTAGAGACTGCAGAAATGAAGCTATGCTATTGTGTTTGGAAAAATCTGTCTGACCGTCTCCTAAGATCTTCGCTTCCCAAGTATAATGTGTGCTGTTCTCATCATAGAGCTCCATCGCTGAACACAGGCCAGCCAGATAGAGGCACATTTGGGGACCTTGATGCCACATTAATCAGTACTTTGGCCTCTTGCATCATCAAAACCTTGTGTTCCTTACTATTTCTTAGAATTAGTTTGAACTATGTATATACATTCCCCGTTCTTGGCAATTTGTATTTTCAGTTTGATCATTCGTCATTTACAGAAGAAAAAAGACCAAATTTATTGCGAACATTGATAATTTTGGTGATTGCCCAATTATCAGAAAAACATTTTGTTTACTGAAATTAATGAATATACTTGGTTCGAATACTCTACTGGTATGGTGTTCTGAGTTGCACATAAGTATATTGTCAAGCATGGAATGGCCAGGCCTAATGCAGTTAAACTGGATCTAAAATAGATCAATATCTACACAAAACAGATCATATCTGACAGATTCGTAAGGGCCCTTTCTCCTGAGCTTCAGAAGAACTCTACAAAAACTGGTGTCTTCCACAACATAAGAATCACGACCAAGAACAGAATAGCCGGCAAGAATACCCATTTAGCAAGCATTCGTGTCATATTGGTTCCATTAGGTATTGCTCTAGGGTTAGTCTCTCGCATAATTAGAAGCTGGGATCCTTCCATGGCGTCCTGATCAGTACTTCTGTTGACAACTGTTTCTTCCATAACCCCAGGAGGAGTAACAGGAGCACCGCTTGGTGCCCATGTAGCCTGTACAGGTTCACACCATTTCCAGAAATCACAGGTTCTGGCCCCACAAGCAAAATGCAATCTCCCTTTTATAGGTTTATCTACCTCAACAACTCTAATACTAGCCGGATTACCGCAAAAGCAATTTCGCGATCTGTACCTCAAGTCCAGTTTCTCCCCAGAACCACCCCTTCCTAGAGAGAAACTTGAGCTGGTTGTCAATGTCATCCCATTGGAATACTGCACTAGATAGAAGAGTGTAAAAAAAAATTCAATGTATCGACAGATCTGAAGAAGTGCATCAATAAAGTTTCTCAGATAAAATCCTATTCTCATTTTTCCTCTCATTAAACTTAACAGGGAGTACAAATTTCACTGCTAAAAAGGAAGACATTTTATTATTCATAAAGAAAAACCCTCAAGTTAAATTTACATGTGAGGGTGATGGGAAAGACAAAGGAAACAGACAGGGAAAGAAAACCATAACATTTGAGTCAAGAACACAGTTGAATAAAGGGTGAACACATAGTTAATCAATGAACAAAGCCAGCAGTCCTCAGATTGCCCAGTTAGCCTCACTTCCTACTCGAGGCATGCTATTCACCTTGGAGTATATATCAACTTTGAAGTTAGCTCCACACATCACCCCCTCACTATCCACTCTGGGCATGGCCTTCATCTTCTTCATTGGGTGCTCAAAGCTAGCCAAACCTCTTCCACTATGATACATACATCCTGCACCCAAAAGACCCAATATTGGAAATGATAATTTTGTCAAAGACAAAAAATGTTACAGGTCTCTGATTAACAATTCTTTGAAAAGAACAACATATATATTACCAGTTGGAAACGGAGCAAAGGATTTAGCACAGGCTGCTTTAGTGTGTTGCTCATTATCAGATATCATGACAGATCCATCAGCAGCTATGCCCCAAAACAACTTCACTGCCTCGTCTGCACCCTGTATAGAGCAGCATTTGTATAATTGAAGGAATGAAAGCAGAAAATGGATAACAAATAATGAATGTTGGGAATAAAGAAACCAGCTTACAAGTGCAACAAAAGCATTTCCAGCCTTGTTATCATAGATTACAAATCCAAAGCTTCCTTCAAGATCCTTGAGGACCTGATGAGCCGGGTATGGACCCCTGTCCCGAAGGGTACGATATGCTTCAATAATGAACATCGCCTCATTGGCACCCTTTGACAGCCCATACTGCTTGTTGAGGGCACATATATTGTGTAAACTCCCCAAGAAGATGCAATATATGTCATTCATGCCACAAAACAACCTACATATGTAGAATCCCAGAAGGGAATTATGTTCGTTATCAAGACATAAATCAAGGCCTAATCAGAAAAATTATCAATTGGGTTCTGTTGGTGGAAGCCACAAAATTATAGCCCCAATCCAAAACTCATCTGACTAACTGAAAACAATCTAAGATTGGGAGCCAACCAAAAAATGAGAGAAAAACCAAAAGGAGGAATATTTTAATTACCTCTGCGGAGCACCATTCCCAGATTGTTGAGGAGATGCAGGGACATAGGAAATCATGGCATTTTCAGCAAAGCTAATGTAGAAACAATTCCCAGATTTAGATGATAAGAAATCCTTCAATACCTCCCCGGGAGCATTAGGCTTCGCGTTCACAGAGGCTGGGCTATTCAGCTCCTTTGGTGCATCAACAACACCATTCTTGAATAAAGCCAACATTTTTGGTACCCACACAAATCTCAGGCGAAAAAACAAGAAAAGAAAAAGAAAAGCTTAACAACACACAGAGATCCAAACAATGATGAACAAAGAAACAAATAAATATTCAATGCCAAACGCATCTATGGATGTGAAAGATCTGTTGGGGAAGTATTTATAGGGATGTGAGGGATGAAAAAGAAAGAAGATATCAAGAGGTGGCAGTATTATCCAAACAAAATGCTGACTGGATCCTGTGTGTCCTGAATTTTTTGCCATTACTTGATTCTCGCAACAATTTTTTCTTTCTTTCTTTTTTTTCTGAACCCCATATTTGAGTTTTTCTTTCCTTTTTTTTTTTTTTTAAGGGTTAAAGTTTCAAGGCATTAATTAATTAATCTTAAAACTCCAACGATGATGATAATGATGAAAAGAATTATATTCCTGAGGCATTGCAAATAAAATTTGGAGAATTATTCGGTTAACCTAATTTTTTATTCATCAAAAGCTTTTAGTCTCATCATTAATTCGAGAAAAATTTTGAAATAGATCAAACCAAATAAATGGAAAAGAGGTTGTTATTGAGTTATCCTATAACAAGTACTTTTTAAGTAAATATATAACGTGAATCACAAGATTCATATGTAAGATATAGACCTAATTCATAATAGAACTGATTTGAACTTATTCTAAAAAATTGTTTTTAATTGATATGAAAAATAAACATTTTGTTTGATTTAAAATTGACTTTTAAAGAATAGTTTCAAATTTTAATTAAATATATTTTAAAATTCAATCAAAATTAGATGTTAATACTTTTATTTCGAATGCTTGAAAATTAAATGTTAATTATAAAAGAAAATAATTCTTAATTTAAAATTTTAAAAATGTGTGATTTCATATTCTTTTTTTTTACCTCAACTCTAAATTGTAGATATGTTATCTATATATATTTCTTAATTGTCATAAAATATTTGTATGGTTTTTTTTTCCTTTTATTTTTTCCGTTGTTCACTTCCCATTAAAGTTGTTTGTCCCCTGAGGGACATCCCATAAATAGAGCATAGAGTATAAAGACTATAAATCTCGAGTTTGAATCTAATAAAAAAATAAAATAAAATAAAATAAAGTTTTCTAAGTTACAGGCCATTTTACATGGAAAATGAAAAGTAAACCTGATTCTAAAAATGTAGAGTGCAATATAAATATTAATTAAACTTATTTAAATATAAGTATTAAAAGCTTCATCTTTGAAAAGCACAAAATACATAAGTCTAAGGAAAGGGGGGCGAGGGGGACTCCAAAATAGTATTAGTATTACTGACTACCTTGTAATATCTACATTTGACATTTAAACACGAATTAAGAAAATAATTAAATTATTTTAATCATAAAAAATAAAATATCTTATAGAAAAATTGAGAAATAAATAATAATAATGAAATATTTATATAATTTTATGTACTAACAAGTATTAGGAAGAAATAATAAAAATAAAAAGAGACTTGTTCCTAGTTTCTTCAACAAAAAATAAATAATCTAAAATAATAATGGAAAAGAAATTTAAAAAACTAAGACCTTAAAAATGCTAATTTGTAAGGAAAAAATAAGGTTTCAAAAGTGGCAAAATAGTAATTTATGGACACGTGAGTCCTTGGTCTTATCCGCAACCACGGGTGACGGTGACAGTGATTCGAGTCAGCAATCCTTTCTGACCGTTAGATTAGTCAAACCTTAATTGTCCATACCAACATGGATACACGTGGCCATTTTTACCTAAGCCCGATTCACAAAAAGTAAAAATAAAAAATTAACAATTATTTATTTATTGCAGTTAAAGTACTCCAGTATTCAAGCAATGAACGTAAAGCGTAATATCCATTGATAAAAAGCCCACTAGTGATTTGGGCTATAGTTTTCCATTGATGGGGTGATTTCCCTTATAGTCTAGCCCACTTATATCTCAAAACTGTTCTGTTCATTTGAAGCCATTTAAAGTAATTATAATCGATCCAACAAATTCAATATATTTTTAGCTCCAAAAATTAAATGTTTGCATTTTATTTCTATTTATGTATATGCCAGATCTTAAATGGTATAAAATATTTTTTATGTGACATTCTTTAGAAATTATATAGGTATTTAAAAAGATCGAGTATTTCTAAAATTTAATTTATATTTTTAGAATTTATTATATAAAATATAATTAAAAGATGTATGTGCATATTTTATTAATATATTAAAAAGTATCACAAGTAGAAAATATATTCGCTTTATCTTGAATTAAATGTTATTTTGATTTACATAAAGTTTAAGAAAAATAATTGATTTATTTCATTTTAAACTTATGAACATTCAATTTCAAAAAAATCAAAATTAAAATAATAACATTTATTTTTAAACAAATCAAAATGAAAAAAGAGATATTCAATTTCAAAAGGAAGAAGTATTAGAAGATTTTGAGTATTCCTATGGTCTCGTTAGATCTCCTATTACACGTTTGTGTGGCTTAGAATCCCTCATTACACATTTTATGTATTATTCTTTATTAGATATAAATAAGACAAGACTATTTAAAAAACGATTTGGATTTGATTCGATAAAAGTTCGAATTCTCCTAACCTTAGACGAGTTAGTCTTAGCTCTTTTATTAAATGAGAAGTGACAAGGAAGCCCAAATGTATTGGTTTATTTAAGCTTACGAGTCTAAAAGAACTTTTGATATATATATATATATTAATTTATTTATATATTATAAATATGATATAGTTTATTATATAATTTGTTATTTGTAAGTACATATTATGTTTTTAAAAATACATATATAAAGATTTTTATATTACTTGTAACATTTATATAATATATATGTAATTGTTTTATACTCTAAGTAGGATACTTCAGTTTTTTGTTTTAAGAAATTTAAAAAGTTACTTTCAAGTTGTGAGGTGAAAATTCCTATATCATCTTGATATGTAATGTGAAGATTTAATTATTAGGTATTTTCTTACTTACTTTACACTGAAACCAATAAATTACTTTAGAATTCTATCTTAAATTCATAATTTATAACCAATATAAATGATTTTTTTTTTGTTTTAGTTGGGTAATTATTACATATATATTTTGTTAATATGTCGAATTGTCTTGTTTAGCACTTAATTTAATTACAAGACTTGTAATACCAAAAAAATTATATTTCATCAATATAGGAGAAGACTCAGTGATGAAAATTTAATCATTTTATCGTGACATAATTATAATGTTAATTTTTTTTATATTCAAACTTCAAAGGTTCATTAAAGAGATTTTGATTTGAATGTGTTATATAATTAAATTTGGTTTAAATATTTTTATTATAAAATTTAATTTTAATAGTCTTTTTAAATTTAAATGATCTTGAGCTCCACTTGAGCTTAAACAATCTTGAGCTTGAGTCGAAGCTCCAGCTCAAGTTTCTCTTATACTTCACTAGTAGAGTTCAAGTACAAATATTTAGGCTATTAAGAGTTAGAGTCAACTAAAGTTTAAAAGAATATAAACAAGTTTAGTTCAAGCCTAGTAGATTTGAGATCGACTCTTTTATTCCTCAACTCTCTATTATATTAATAAAAATTACATAACATTTTATTATAATTTTTAATATATTTTACATATTAAACCCTATATATTCTTAATCTTTATATACACAAATTAAATTTTTACTAATATAATAAAGAATAACACATAAATATATAATCAGATATTCATAACTCATATATCTATCACTCTCTATCATTAATAAAGTATTATAAAAAATTTATACCTAATTTTTAATTATTATTTTAATCTTATCCGTCACTTTTAAAGATTGGAGGTGACATATTGAATGAAATATTTGTAGTACGTTGTGAGTAACGTATAAGGCCGCGGTTACTTTTACATTTAGGCCTTTAGCATTCCAGTACTTTTTTTAATCTTCTTCAAGGCATAATTCATCAGTAAAGTGTAAATCTCACATAGTTCGATATTTATCAAAGATAATGATTGGTTCGTTATATGAAGTGATTAAAGAGCAGATTCTTCCTGAATTTCATTACATAAATCCTTATTTGATAGGATTCACTATTTATTTTTATTTTTATCAATTCTCCCGCACCGCACCGCAGCTTATGGAAGGAAGCAAGCAGTCCGTGGATCCGCAAAATCCCAAACGCGGACTAGACACGGGAGCTGTCATCATTTCATTTGGGCCTCTCAAGTTTGTTAAGTGGGAATTATCCTGCGCCGCAAGTCCCCGGTCTCTCGTCGTGTGCTGCTGCCACAGTCTTAATTTCTTTCCTCTTTGCTTTTTTTTTTTTTTTCCTTTTATCTTTTTTCTTTATGGAAACATGAATTGACATGCACCCATAGAAAACATACCAACTTTTTTCTATTAGTACTTTTATAATGTCGGGTTTTTTAAAAAATTTATTTGGGAACTAAAATACTCATCTTATTAAAAGTTAAACAATAATAAAAAAATCAACTCTCCCTTATTATTATCATCAATTAAATTATATTTTTAATTCATTATTCACAAGTTAAAAAATTGCATCATCTGTTCAAATTTTGACTTCATTAGAAATTATGTGTTCGAATTTTATCATTCTTATTAACATAATCATTGTAGAAATTTTGGTTAATAGATATGAAACTTTATATAAAAATTTTAATTTTTTTTAATGAAATATTTAATTTTAAATATTTTAAAATGGATACGAGGACAATGGAATTAGGACATAGAGAGTAAAAAAACTATCTAATTTCTACCAAAATCCTAAATGAAACTATCAATACAAATTGGAGGATAGTTCTGTCTTTTAAAACAATATTTTTGTACATCCTGAGCCCCATCACTGTCGGGGATCGCCAGTCGTGTTCGGTGGGCTTTGACTCGCCGCTGCAAGCCTGCCTCTTTTCGAGCATTGCCACCCATCATTTTATGGGAACTCTGTGTCGATGGATCGATCATATTTGCAAAACTGGTGTAAGCTCAATGCCCAAGTTGCACATAAATATTTTTTGGCCTTATGGTGTTAAATTAGTTGACCAATATTTAAGAGGTAAATATGTGATCTTTTAATTGAAGCAAAAATATATATATATTTTTTGTTAAAGGGATGCATAAATTAGATTCATACACGCATCTTAATTATTTCATTATTAATTATAAATTTACAAAGGGTAAATTAATAAATCCATGATGCAAATTTATTAGACAATAGTTTATACATCTAAGCCTTCAAATAATGTCTTCTTCCTCCTAGATAGCTGTAGATTTTTTAATATATTTTTATGTGACATTCTTTATGTATACTAACTAATAAAAATCTTATACTTATCTTTCTATTATTATAGATATATTTTTCTAATTAAATTATAAAGAAACAAGTTAAAAACCCAAGAAATACTTGACATTTTAAGATTCATTAAGTTTTTCATTAATATATTAGAAATTGTTACATAAAAATGTACTAGAAAATCTAAAACCTCCTTGAATATCCGAGCAGTTGGTGTACATCTCATACCTTAAATTGTTTCGCTAATACAAGGAGACTGGACATTAGACGGCCTGCATTATTCCAAGTTATCGATGAATTTAAATTAAAGATTCTATCAAATATAATCGACACGTCAAAAATTTGTTTTTGATCTCTCAACAGATCAAATCTTGCAAGTGACAGACAATGAGACCTATTAAAATATTCACCTTCATTTTCTTATTTTGTTTGTAATGATCAATCATGGGATTGACCGAATTAATTGTCTATCAATTATTATTATTATTATTATTTGAGGAAATGTGGGCATTTATTATTCACACGAAATAGTGAATTGAGAATCTATTACCTTTTTGGATAGCATCATTAAGCAAGGAAACCTATCCAGAATTATTATAACTTTAATGTAACATTTAGAAGAAAATTAGATTTTAGAGCTTGTCTTCCCATCCAAGCTCTTATCTGCTGATCCAACAGAACGTCTGGAGGAGCTGCCACTAGATTTAGCCTAATAAGGCTGCTCATTGGATATTGGGTCGGACAATCAGATGGGATGACCCTAACCTTCTCATGAGCCATTAGTTTATATATGTTTTAGCCTATAAAAATACATTACACGCTTTGTGTATAAAAATACATTACACGATTTATGAACGATTTATAATAAATTGAATTCGACTTGATATTAAATGTATTAAGTTAAGTGAAAAATTTAAGACGATGGATGCATTAGGTTTTTAAAAACATTTTAAAATCATATTTAAAACTATATAAATCTAATTTATAAAATCTTTTTTTGTAAATTAGAAAACTATTTTAGTTTGAACAAAATATCAAACATTTGATCTGTAATAAATGACACACAATGAATATCAATAAGAGAAAGTAATAAAAAAAGATAGATGAGCAAAGAACACAAATATTTATAGCTATTAAGCTCACCATCGTGGGTCTATATTCAATACCTAAGGTTTTATACTTTAAACTTTTACTCAAATTCACTAATTTCAACAATTAATGAATAAAAACCAAGGGCAACAAGCACAAGTTACACTATTAATTACAAATTAGGATAATCCCTTTCAAAGATTTTGTATCACAAAGACAACCTAGAGCAACTCAAATCAAATTAGGATCACATTTTTTCTAGGGGTTTTGTGTCACAAAGACAACCAAAACAACTAATCAAAAATACATCAAACTAGAATCATGCCTTCCGAGGGTTTCGTATTACATAGACAACCAAGCCATAACAAATCAAACTAGGACAATCCCTTCCGAGGGTTTTGCATTGTAAAGACAACATAACAAAACACAGATACAAGATATATAGAGATTAATTTTAAGAAACACTTTCATTTGAAGTGAGATGGATACAATTTTATCCCTAGCAAGATTCCTTGTGAAGATTCTTGATCAAAAGTGAAGAGATAATCAAATCAATATAGCTCAGATTTCTCTTGTAAATGTATATTGAAGTGTGTTGTGTGAAAAGTTTCGAGAAGGCCTTTTAAAACATAGAAGAATGTGTCTAACAGCTATAAATTGCACCTTTTGAACGTTGATCTTGACATGGATGGTTCATTAAAAAAAAATTTACTTCCAAAACTTTTCTAGTAGTTCTCTGGAAGGTTTTTTATCCTGATTTAAAAGTTTTGGACTGTCCATTCATTTGAATGAGTGTCCAAAAGTTCTCCAACAACTTTAATTGATACTAAATCACTTTTAAAGTTAAGTCTCACTAATTTGGACTATCCATTTGACATAAAATTATTTATGAACACTTTTCATTTTAAAATAACTTATTTAAAAAATATCTTAATGATTAAAATTATAATAAAAATCTTTTATCAAAATATGACGTTGATAACCTAAATAATTAAAATCATTTTTAAATCATCATAGTAAAGATCTTTTATCATTGAGTTGTATATACTATTTCTGTCACTATTTATAAATTATTTTGGTTAATTTTTTTATCACTAAATATAAATTATTATACTTAGCTTATTATATTTTTTTTACCATATCAACCATATTTCTCTTTTTTTTCTCTAATTACTTATAAATTTGATTAAAATAATAGATATAGACATTTTAAAAAAAGAAATTTTCTTGATTTTTATAAAATGATAGCTAGAAACTTACAAATCATAATGGAGGGAGTATTAATTCAAAATTATGTACTTCCTCTATCATTAAATATAAGTCACTGATCATTATTTTATAAAAATTAAGATAATTTTTTTTTTCTAAAAATGTCTTTTAATTATCTTTTAAAAATTTTTAATATTTTTTTAATATATCATTAGAAAGATTTCAAATATATAATTAATTAATGATAATACTTTATAATTAATGGCATGAAAAAGTTAGTTATATCGAGGAAGTAATTCAAGGCAGTGTAAGTGGATCTGCGAAAGTCGGCAGATCGATGGACACATCGGATAGTTCGTGTCAATCTGACGTTTTGCAATTATATTAAAGTAGGTATTTGTATCATTCATTACTCGTTAAGTTAAGAAGATAAGTTCAATCTTAACCTGAAAAATCTAGAAAAGGGCAAGACATTGTTCAGAATGGATTATTATTATTGTTTCTAGATATCTCATTTGTCTTTATGTTCTACTTCCAGTGAACAATTTTGATCCGTACTCTCTGACCAAAAGGAACAAATTGTTTTGAATTTTTTCCTAGAATAACCTAAATTTGCCCACGATTTTAGATTATTTTGGTTCCTTATGATGGGGACTCGAAAGCTACCTGGATTTATTACATGCACAGAGAAAAATTCTTATTAAAATTATCCTTAAAAATAAATAAATAAAAAATAAAATCTTGAACTTTCGTTTTGGATTTATTGTTATATATATATATATATTTATGTGTCACTTTTTATTATAATTATTATAAGACATTAATTGTCATTTTATATAAATTAAGAAATTTTAAATGTATTTATATATATAACTTTTAATTATTATTTTTTAATATATTTATATATTAATCTTTAAAAAGATAAATTAAAAAGTAAAAGACAAAGTAAATCCTAAAGATATTTATGTTTTACCAAGTAATATGTAAATTACATCCGTGAATCATTCCGTCATATTTTTAGATATATTTTCAAATTAAATTAGAAAAAGTATTAATGTAACTTTAAATTAAACACTAGTTTTTAGTATTCTAATATAAAAATGAAATTTAATTTCATGCTTCCTTCATTCCTTTCGAATCATTTTGAGTGAAAATGTTAGGAAAAAATTTAAAAAAAGAGAAAAATATTTTATAAATTGGTTGTCGTAATATTAAAAAAAATAAAATATTCATTACATTATCAATAATACTTTGAAAAAAAGGAAAAAAAAAAAAGAGAATAATGATGGGAGTATAAAATACCGATTTTTTTTTTTTAATCTTCTTCAGAGGTCTGTCTTCTTTAGGTTGTGTAGAACTGGAGCCTGTCTACGTTTTAAGACGGTGACCATACAATGTTTGCAGTTGTTGTTTGGTAGAGAATTAAATATGGAAAATGGAGTTTGATAAGTATATTTTGCGCCACTAGAATAAAGACACGACAGAAATTTTCCTTCTTTTCCATGAATAAATAAAAGTTAATAAATATTGTACACACACTCATTAAGAATTAAAAAATATTTAGACATTCTTTTTTCATGGGGAATGGAACCTACGTCTTAATTATAAGGACCACTATTTATTGTTGTGCCAATTGAACGTCAACATCTTAAATTGGTTTGAAATTAATAAATATACTTGTCTATTATAAAAATAAAATATATTATTTCAGTCTCACAAAGATAATTTATGTTTTCTCTTTTTTACTCGAATTATAGTCTATTTTCTTTTTTGATTAAGAGTAGTTATGTGTTTAAAGATTAAATTAACATCATTAATTCTCTCTTCATATCTACTATTTTATATTCTAATAAATTGAATATAAGGTATAAAAGTAAAATTACTTTTAAAATTAATTATATTAACTACACTAACTAATTTTTCTTAAGATGCATAAAAAAACAATATGAACTATCTTTATGGGATGTAGTTGGTATATGATATATCTTGAAATTCGCTTTATCAGGACTCAAGTATGAATTCATGTAATATAGTCGATTTCATGTAAATATAAGCATATATAAGAGTTAATCATAATGTGAATTCGGTGCATAACATAGTATTGTTGTATAATTTAACATTTTCTTTTAATGAAATTAGTGATGGGATGGGATCTTTGGTTTTGTGGGGTGAAAATCTTTAAATTACAGTAGGTAATGAAACTTTAGATTTATAATTTATTTATCAAAATAATATGATATTTAATTATGATAAAAAATAAAAATAAAAATAGAGTTATTAAAATTTAAGAGAGGGTAAGTGTTTTCGTTGGTGCCATTGACCCATCATTAACCTAAAGAATTATACTCTTTTAATTAAATTACATTTTTTTTTTTGACAAAAAAGAAGAAGAAGAAGATTTTTTAAATATTTATAAAACATATGTATATATATGCCTACGTGCTAAGTATATATCACATATAACTTTTAAAATTTAATCAATTTTGTCTTTTTTTTTAAATGTGGTGTCCGCTCAGGCTCATGTACGTACCTTAATTATAAATCAAGTCGAATCAGGACCTGCATTATACAGACTGCACCTCTGAACAACTCGATCACACATTTGGATGTATCAATTTGTTCCATTAACATATGAAATTAATAATAAAAATGTTGACCTTTTATTATTATTTGTGTTATATACTAAGAGTAAATGCTTCATTTAAAACATATTACATAATTAGTGGAAAATATTTTTATTCTAGTGGTAGAACTTGTATTTTTCATTTATGTGTTAAAAAAACATTTTAAGTTTAAAATATTTACAAAGTTTTATATATTCATTATTAATTATGTTAATAATAAAAATAAATTATAATTGTTTTGTTAAAATATTTATTAATTTTTATACCAAGTAAAAAATAAATCTTTAATTTAGATGAGAATGCTTATTTTTTGTTCTTTCATCAATCAAATATAATATTTGCATTCAGAATTAATGCTTCAGTCACTATTTTTAAAAATATTAGTCTTCATTTTGTTAAAATTAAGATAATATGTTATTTTTTCTAAAATATCTTTATTTATGATTCTAATCAATCTAACAATAGTGACTCGTGAAAAGAGATAGGTAATATGGTAAAACATTAATAAAATATCTAATTAGTTAAAAATAATGACTTATAATTAGTAACAAAAAATAGTTAAAATGACTTATAAATAATTACATAGTGATTAATATTTAATTTTTAGTAAGGTATTCAAAATCAATTACCAATGACCAAACCGATAGTAATCGGTTGTGATTAGTTCAAAAATTCAATATTCTTGAGGGTTTGATTGGTTATTGGTTAAAAAAATCCTAATCAATTATAATTGGATCAAACCATTCAAATACAATAATATAAAACAAATATAATATAATATACAATTATATTATATATAAAATAATATAAGTAAAAAAGAAAAATTTTAATCAATTGTTAATCGATCAAATCACTATAATATATTATAAATAATATTATCAAATATATTATATATAATAAATATATCATATAAAAATTTTAGACAAGAGAAAAAATTTAATCGATTACAATCGAACCAAATCATCTAAAATCAATTTACAAATGATTTAGCTTAATTCAATTAAACTCTAAAGTTCATAATCAATGATTAAAAAATCGATTAAGATAATTTGGATACAAAATTTAACTATAATAAAAAAAACAAATACAACCGCCATTACACTGGTTTTAGTGGTTAAGAAAGCTGCCAAATATTCCATCAAATGATATTTTACCCATATTTGGCATGGTATTTTATTTTCTTGCCGTCGCTGTGGTTAACCTCTCAACTCGCAAGTACTTGACCGTACCAAAAGATCAATTAGGCCTTGTTTGGTTTATCTTTTAGTACTAAATTATGAAAAGCCAATCAAGACATACTGTGTATAATATTGACTACTCCCTGCTCATTCACGTGCAGCAGCCCCTCCAGAAGTTTCGTTTTTCAAAACAGAAATAATATTTTCCTAGTTTTTAATTAAATATATAATTTGTACCGTTATATAAAAAATTAAGATTATTATTAACCTTAAAAAGAACTTATATACTTAATCATGCAAACAAGAATGTACCTGAATAGTTTGAAGCTAAAATTACATAATGCAATTCGTAGGTTTGATTCAATTTTTCTACTGATTATAACCTTATATATTTGCAACTATAAATTTATGGATTAACAAAATATAATTTTTTAAAATGAAATGAAAAGGTTTGCTAATAAAATTTAAAGAAAACCTTTTTTATTATTTTATTTTTAAATATTTTAAAATAATAATTAAAAATATTCAATTTTATGTAACTTAGTTTGAAGAATTGAATGTGACTTGGACCAAAATTGAAGAAGAATGAAAAAGTTGAAGTAATAACGAACCACCAACAAGTTGGGTAAACCTTCCAAGTTCCAAACATTATTGGTCAATTGACCTGAATTCCTAAAAGTTATGTTTGAAAAATGAAAAATTCTATTATAGACAGAATTTATTAACCTTATGATCATATTAAGTTATATTATTGGGTCTGAAAATTATTAATATTTTTTGATTAAAAAAAATCTTGATTTGATATGAATCACGAGTTTAATATATGAGGACAATTACTCAGTTCATATAAGAATTTTCCTTTTCAAATAGATAATCGATGCATTAATTTAGAGGTATTTGTTTGAAGGAAAATGGGAAGGATAAATAAATTTTTTAATTGATTAAGGGAATATGAGGAATCGATATAAATAAATTCCACACTTTCATTAACCAAAGCAAGCCTTTATTTTTTTTTTCTAAAGAAAAAAAGATTTTTTAAATTAATAAAAGTATTTGTATATAATTTAAAGACAAGAAATAGAACTTTATCCTTTAGTGATCCTATAAATTTATTAGGATAAAAGTTTAGTATAATATTACTTTCTCTTATCTCCTTTTGGGATAGAAGGTTTCAGTTTGATTTTCATGAATTTTAAGAAAAATGTTTCAATTTTTTTTAATAAAGATTTCATAGAACATTTAATTTCAGATAATTGAAAATTAATAAAAGAGATATTCAATTTTAAATGAAAAATATATTTTTTTTATAATTAACTCAAGTGAAAAAGTGAAGTTACTGTCAGATCGAATTAAAAAAAGGATAAGGAAAATAAAAAAAAAAAAACAATGATAAATCCACTTAATAAAGATTTTACTCGTTTTCACTTCTAGATCATGTAAAAGTTATAGATTAAATAATATGTCGATTTAAGAAGAATCTGTCTTTCATCCAAGAAACTAACCTTTCAAGAATTGAACTTGCACCACATTAAGAGGCCGCAGTGCCCATGGGGGCAGATAAGGAAAACAAAATAACTGCCAATTTTGCTTCCCGCAAAAGACTCTTACCACGGTTAGAAATCGAAGCGCGTTCTGATCTATAAATATCCCACCTATTGCCCTTTTCGTATTGGATCTGGAGATTTCTATTTGAGACACAGCCACTCCTAATCCACCTCCTCAGACCAATCTCCGTCGTACTCTCCCAATCTCCACCCCAGTCCCTAGCTATTTAGTAGGTGTACCTATAGAAATTGTCCTGAGGTAGATTGTATATTTCTGTATATACAAGCTATCTTTATTAGTACAATATTTCTATTGCATGGCAGTGAGTTTCTTAAATGATCGAGAGGTATCTGACCTGTGCCTTGGAAAGCCATCGTTGAGGTGGGTCACCACCGGAGCCACCGTTGCCGAGACATTGTTGGCTTTGAAGAGATCTGGGGAGACACATATCAGCGTCTGGAGCTGCTCTCCTGACCATTCTTCCAAGAAGGCTTTTGATGGCCGTACAAACGACGAGTCTCTCCTATGTAGATGCGTGGGGAAGATTTGCATGGTGGATGTGATATGCTTTCTGTGCAAAGATGAAAATTTGATCAATCCTTTTAAGGCATTAGAAGCCCCAATTTCTCAGATTTTGGTCAAGGGACCGCCTCCCACAGTCAGACATTTAGAACCCAATTCTAGGTTCGTTGAATTTTTAATTCTATTGTTTTGATCACTTCATTTGGACCAAAAACACCTGTTAATTAAAGATAAAACATTTTTATACAACTATATGAAAGAATAAATTAAGTCTTGAATGAGAATTGGTTTATACGGTAAAATAACCTGGTTTATGCCCAAAATACTTTTACATATGTAAGGATTATGACCCTTGTCTGTAAATTGTGGATTACCTAAACGTTATAGTTGAACCTGTTTGCTCAAGGATGGTTTCCATTGACAAAAACAATTTCATGTGTAATTTTTTAGGTTTTTGAAATTTTGGAGGTTCTTTATATTTGTCTGGTTTGAATTTTGAATGGGATTAAGAAATCTCCATGAGCTGTAATGAAGGTATGAAGATGACAGATCGCACAAAATTCCTTTAAGGACCATTTCTTGGATATTTTCCTCTTATTGTTTTGTCAGTTTCATAGTGCAGTTCTGTCTCTTTTGGAGTTTCTCGTGTTAAATAACTTCAATTCGAAATTTATAGATTTTGTAAACGTAAGATTACAAGAAAAGGAGTAATGGATATGACATCAATGTGAAGAAATGGAGGGCCCTCCTCAATGACACAAAAAGATTTTATTATTATTATTTTTTTTTTTTGTGAGATGATATAGAAAATGAATAAATTGATGGAAGGTTTTTGTTTCTTGTTGACACCTGTTTCTATTCACACAACAAGAAACTAGTTGTCAGCATATAATTAGGACGGAGTATTCTAGGAAAAGAACCTTTGAAAAACTGGGTCCATCAGACATTTCATGCGATGCAAGTTTTAATCTGTTGCGACGTTGCCTTTATGATTTCAGTTTGTAATTCTGCTGCAATTCCACAATTAACCTACGCATATGCTATTATCCATAGCTGAGAATCTGAGATAATCATAAATTTTGACTGTATTTTCTCTGTTTTTCTTCAGCTTATCGCAGGCAATTGATTACATCCTTGAAGGAACACAGAACCTGGTCATACCAATTGAGAACCACGTGACCAGGAATTCAAGAAAAAAGTTCTTGAATAAGCCTCCTTCCTTTGGAAGCACACTGCATAACGTCCGCGACTATTGCTGGATAACACAAGAAGACGTTCTCCGCTTCTTTCTCAATTCCATCGGCGTTTTCTCCCCTATCCCAACTTTTACAATTGAATCACTCAACATGATTGATCATGACATAATGACCGTTCATTATGATGAACCGGCTCTCTCTACGTTGGCTTGCATTTATCGGTCCATGGTTGAACAGACATCTGTTGCAGTCATTGATGAAGGTGGCAGGTTGATAGGAGAAATCTCCCCATTCACTCTTGCCTGCTGTGATGAAACAGCTGCAGCAGCAATTGCAACTCTTTCAGCCGGTGATCTCATGGCATACATCGATTGCGGTGGTCCACCTGAGGATTTGATTCAATTGGTTAAAATGAGGTTGGAAGAAAACCATCTCGATGCAATGGTGGATCTATTTGATGAACATTCATCATCTGCATTGCCATCACCTTCATCTAGTTCTTCAGAAGACGAGTCTGCACCAACCAAATTTGGTGCATTGGGACGATATTCTCGAGGGAGGGGGTCAGAGGCAATCATGTGCTATCCATGGAGTTCTCTTGTTGCTGTGATGATTCAAGCTCTTGCTCACCGTGTCAATTGCATTTGGGTTGTTGAAGAAGACCACACTTTAGTTGGACATGTAACATTTGAGGAAATGCTTAAAGTTTTCCGCAGCATGTCTGGCACGCGAAATAAACAGCAGATGGAGAATCCCATCAAGCAATAACAAATGGTCTGCGGATCATCATATCTTGGTTCATGTAAACTTGACTCGTTTTGGCAATCACAAGCAACTATGGGGAGGAGATTCCCTTACTTTTGCGTATGGTAAACTTCTACCAAAGGGTAGGATAGAAACTGATCATGAACTGTGATGGTTGTATGCCCAGGATTGAGTTAGTAAAATATTTGCAGTTTGTGGTTTTGCTTATCATATTTGTCTACTTGTCATGGTTGACAAAATATCAATAAGTATAACCCTTTTTGTTTTTGTTCTTGTTCGTTTAGATGAATTCTTCATTTGGAGAACTCGTCGTCCTTTCTTAACCAAATGAAAGAGAATCTTGATTACCAATAACTGCTTACAAGTTTTAGTAAAAAACACAGAAAAATATAATTTTGTACATATTATTGCATTGCATAATTTGCTGTTTCTGGACTTGTATTTTCATACTCTATTAAAACAGCCTAAAACAAGGCTCTGTGTAATATTTTGTTTCTGGACTTGTATTTTCATACTCTGTTAAAACAGCCTAAAACAAGGCTGTGTGTAATATTTTGTGGGTCTGAACTGAAAATTCCCCTTGGTATAATGTTACCACGCAGAGGAAGGCCAGACATTTGATTTTCACTTGACAGAAACAAGACAATTTATTTTTCCAGAAGAAAGGAATTAATTGGATGCTAAATAAGGAAGGCTCCGAAAATGTATGCTGCTTGGCCATGAGATCTCAGAATCCACCACTAATCATACCAATATTTGAGCTCGGACACACAGGATGACAAGGCATTTCTTACTTGGTCATTATCAGAATCCATGTTAAGTGCATCTTCATATAGCCTTCTGGCCTGCTGCAATAACTTCACTTTCTCTTTGCTATTTCTTGGCCTTAACCGAGATCTGTGCTGCAATGCAGCACCCCATCTGAAAAGAGCTGCAATAGACCAAAACTTATCAGAACATGCACATAATGAATTCTTGTCAAGCTGTGGAGAGAATGTTGCCTCACAACAGGCTAACAAACAACATGTTCAGCCTAGTATGCAGCAAGTTCTTTAGGAAGCTGAAAGCAAATGCCTCTATGCAAAAGAACAGGAATACTAACCATAAGGAGTGCTCCTATGTATATTCACATAAAGTTGACCACGTGATACATGCAGGGGCACTTTTTTATGGTGAGTTCCATTGCTCTTCATAGTATTTCAGTACACAAGAATAAGAAATGCAAAAGAATTTCACGTTTTATGCACAAAACCATATTGAACTTTAACAACAACCAAAAGTGCAGTGTCAGTTTATATCAGGCAACAGAGGACCATCCCAATCAGTTTTGTCAGCATTCAAAAAGAAACAAATAAAACACTGATTGATGAACACCAAGATATCAAGAACCATGAAGAGGAGTTTAGCATACCATCTGGTGCATATAGATTGCTTTTAGACATCATGGCATCAAATTTATCAATTGCTGCCAAGAAAACCTTGTCAGCATCAGGAGCAGCAGCCTGAAATTTTGAAAATGAAAGTCAACCTCCAAAGAAATAAGAGGTGAAAAAGTCATTTCAAGATAGAATTATGCATCTTTATTGATTGCTTTCCAGATGAAATCATCTGACATGCATAAGGTATTTAATCTTTAATTTTCAAAGGAGCTCATCAATGAGTTATAAACAACATAATCAACGTTAAAAGGACATGCTTACGGGTCCAATGTCTGCAATTAACTGTGCACGGAAGAACAAAGTAAGGCCCCAGTTGTACAGAGCTCTCATATCATTTCCATCAATTGACACTGCCAATCTATACTTTCTCCCAGCCTTAACAAGCAATTCTTCACACTCTTCACAAACATTCACAAGGACAGATGTGATCTTGTCTCTCCTGGCTACTTCATCTATTCCATCCATGTTATCACTGAACATCGGATCATTTCTAGCAAGAAGAGATCTCAACTCGCGGCTGAGCTTCAATTTTAGTTCTCCATGAAGAAGGTATGTGTTTCCAAGCTGGCCCACAGCTAACAAACTCATTGGTCTAATTTCTGCAGCTTTCAACAGTAATCTAGATGCACCGTATAATGCTTTCTCTGCAACCCCATGATCTCCTTGCTGCATTAAGCAGTCTCTAGATTCTCTTAGAAGAATGTTAGCTTCGGCAAGACACCGGTTGAATTCCATATCCTCTGAAGCTATTGAAGACTCGTGATCAGCCAAAGAAGACTCAGTATCAGGGATAACCCTCTCCTCCCGGTTAAAATATCCATAAGCCTCATGTTCAGTTTTTTCTGTGCGGTTAAAATACTCTGACTTCCCATCGAAATTCTCAATGTTTTGATTTTGCCCAAAGGATGTCTGAGTTTTCCGATGTTTGATACTTACGCTGAAGTCCATGGAATTGAGTAAACCATCATTAGATGCCCATTTTTCAACTTCCTTGGAATGGTCCATCTCCAAAGAGACTTCTTGGCTGTTCATATGGAGTGATCTTCTTTTCCTGTTACTATATTTGCTACTGATAGGAATTGCTTTGGCACCAGTTCCATCCATCTCCCCCCGAATCATGTTTTCATTGTTCATCCTTATGTCACCATTAATCATATTTTCAGCTCTATCTTGACTAGTGCCTTCTAACATAGTATTTAAATTTCTTTCTTCAATTGACGGAGATAACTCATTCCCTTGCTTTCCACTTTTTACTTCACTGTTGATTGGTTCCCTCTCATCCAAATCTTTCAATTTACTTGGCTTTGAATTTATTCCAAAGAAACTTGAAAGAGATTGAGCAAAACCAAATGCATCTTCACTCACCTCTTTTTTTCTCTTAGTTGGCTTTGGACTAAATTTTTTCTCCATAACTTGATTCTCAACTAATACATCCTCTATACAACCCTGAACCATATTCTTAAACTTCAGAGAGGATTCATTAAGTGATTCTACCGTCTTCAGATAACTTCCTAAATCATCCAATGTAATTCGATTTCTCTGTATTCCTTTCGTTACATCATTCTTCAAACTCATAACCTGAATCTCAAACCCACTAATAAAATGTAACAATTTCCTCAATTTCTCAATGTATCCCTCGAGAACTTCATCTCTAGGTTTTTTCTTAGTTTCACTCAAGTTCATCCGACCCCCACTAACAAACCCAACTGAGAATCCAACAGCAAATACAACAGCACAAGCTGGAAATGCAATGATTGAAGAAGCCTTAATTCTAAATAGTGCCAATGCACAAACAAAACCCAAGAGATACACGAATGCATACTTCTTGTCATCAATACCAAGTGAACTCAGAAAACTGTGAAACAGATTGGTCTCACCAGATTGAACTGATTTTCCATCGAGCTGAGGATGGTCCCATCCACCAAAATAGTCGAGCGAGTCAGAAGCTGTGGCATAGGATAAAGTTGTTATCTTTTTTGTGCTAGGATACTTTCTTGCGGGAAAGTCGATGAATCCTGAATTTTTCTTGCGAATTGATAAAGAATGAAAGAGAAAATTTTGATTTGAGAATTGAGAACCCAATTGGAAAATCGGTTTCTTTGTGATCAGTATTTTCATTGTAGTATTGTACTGCAGATTGTGGCGAAAGTATGAACAGTTTCCGTCAACTAATCTCCATGGTTTCCAATTCCAGCTCCGCTTCTGCTTTTTCCGCTTCTGAAATATAGAAGATTTTAATCTTTTTTAAATTTAATTCTTGTGTTTCTTTTTTGAAAAATACACATATCATTTTCATGTTTGGTACCATGCATTGGCCTTTCAAACAATTTTAACCAACAGCTTTCTCCACTGGGCTTTTTTTTATTTTGGGGGAAATGAGAAAAGGCCCATATTTCCAGCCCAGTTAGAAAAATGAATTGCTTGTTCTACATTTAGTCAGATATGTCTCCAATTTTTTTCATTCTCTAGTTAACCTACTTTTCACCCTTCATAATTTTCATTTGTAAATCTTATATCTTCTTCACTCAATTGATTTTGCTCGGTAGCTTAGTTGAGGTTTATTTTTGAAAGATTGATATCTTTGGTCATGTAAATCATTTTCTATTTGCAAATTTAGTCAAAAAAAATTTTTTTTTATTTCTATCTTCCAACTTTTTATTTTTTTAATACAAATTGGTCATTTCGGAGATCAAGTTATTATTATTATTATTATTATTATTATCCCTAGAGAGATTTATTTTTTGAAATTTTATGTTTTTTATTGCAATTTTAGTCCATAAACTTTTTAGATTTATCAACTTTGATCCTCAAATTTTTTTTTTTTGAGTTGCATATTTAGTCCTTATTGCTCCTTTAGTCATTAAAGTTTTTAAATTTTTAAACTTTGATCATCAAACCATTTTATATAAGTTGCATATTTGATCATTTTTGTCGAAATATATATTTTTTACTTTTAGTTATAATAATAGCATTTACTTCCTCACAATATTTGATTTTTGAATAGGGAACTCAAAATCTATCTTTTGTTGATATTTTGGCAAGATCATGAATTTTAACAAATGAAATTCAAATAAGTTGAAAATTTTTTAGATTTTAAATTCACATATAAGAGAAGAGAATTATATAATTTTCTCACCAATAAACACAAAAAATATCATCATTTACATTATCAATCAAAATATTATAAGAGTCAAAAAAATCAAATATTTCTAAACTTTATTTTATCATTTTAAATTTTAATTTATAAAATATATTTCCAAAATACAATTAGAGTACATAGAAGATTCCAACACAAAAAATCTTCTAAATTTAGATACATAACTCGGAATCTCTCAATAAAAAAATTTTATCTCCCTTTTTATTTTTTTATTTTATTTTCGTTCACATCACTCTTAATCCTCATTATATCCTGTTTCTGTAGCATGAGAATCAACAATGATTACCTATCTACCCCTCAAATATCCAAATTCAAAAATTTAGAAACCTAATATAAATAACTCATCCAATTTTCGAAATAATAATAATAGAACACAAAAGCCTTGAGCAAAATCGTGGACACATTCATTCGCATTTAGTTCTTCAGCTTGGAAAGCCTGAAAAGCCGGTAAAGCTAAAGCAGGAATCACGTCTTGTGCTTTGCGAAAACATCTGTAATGAGACAAAATGTCTTGCCAGAAAATGCTGCCAAAACTTTGTTTTGAAATGTTATTTCAATTCACGGTATTGGTCATTTTCGATCTTATTTTGAATTTTAAATTCATTTTACAAAATTTTAGAAATATTTGTCTCCCCTCTCCCCCCAAAACCCCCAGCACGACTATTAGATCTGTAAATCTTTCTGAACCCCTTTTTCTATATATTTTGATTAATGAATTTATATATTTCGTTTTACTGAGTTAATACTTCTTTTTAATGCCAGTGTAAAAAAAATAATAAAATAAAACGATTTATATTAAAGATTGATTACATATGTCACGGGACATGCTCCATCTATTATAACTATATATTAATAAAATTAATACTCTTTCCATCATTACTTATAAGTTATTTGATATAACTTTTTTTATCACTAAATATAAGTCATTATTATTAGTTTATTATATATTTTACTGATTTTTTTTACACTATTATCCATTTTTCTCTTTTTTCTTGTCATTGTTATTAAGTTGCTTATGGTGTATA
This sequence comes from Echites panduratus, assembly GCA_035221335.1. Taxonomy (NCBI): domain Eukaryota; kingdom Viridiplantae; phylum Streptophyta; class Magnoliopsida; order Gentianales; family Apocynaceae; genus Echites; species Echites panduratus. The sequence continues at coordinate 7,497,379 of JAWZTD010000001.1, read as the reverse complement.
CTATACATCATAATATTATTTAATATAATGTTATAAATTATAATATTATATTAATAGATAAAGCTGCAACTTGCAAATAAAATACTACCTCTGTCCCATAAAGATAATTTACGTTTCCTTTTTCCTTAGTATCAAATTATAATCAAGTTTCTTTTTTGAAGAGAGATGATTATAGGTTAAAAGACAAAATTGTCACTAATAATTATCGCTTCATATCTATTACTTCCAATTCCAATAAATTAAATATATGGTATAAAAGTAAAATTACCCTTAAAATTAATTACATTAATTACACTAACTAACATTTTTTAAGATCCATTGAAAAAATAAAGTGGACAGTATTTATATGACGGAGGTAATAATACTTAAATACAAGTTGAGAAGAAGTCAATTATAATTTCCCTACAAAATTACAAAACTATAAATAATCAAACCCAAATCATTTTTCATGTATTATTTTCCTTTTTTACATATTTTTTCTCTATATATCTTTTTCATATTGACTTTATTGTCTGAGAACCTTAAATAGAAATTTCTCCTCTTTGGGTTTCATGCTAGTATCCTGAACAGAAGAACTACATTTTCCAGCAACATCACCTTAAAATCTTAATTAGAAACATTTTAAAAAGAAAATATGTTATATTAATTTTGACAACATAACTATTTATAAATAAATAGACCAATACTGATTCAAAAGAATAGAACTTTTCTAAAAATCCTAAGCTACATAAGAATGGAATAAGTTTATCTTTATGAAACGTTAAATCTTTTTTTTTCTTTTTTTTAATACTTCTTAAAATTACATTTTTCTTAATAGGATAATCTAGGGAGACAATGGTCTTTTCTCCTTGTGACCGTAGAGAATGAGTGCAGTCACAAATTTCTTGTCGACATTCAATATTAATATATAGATATGATATAGTCCTATATTATATTATACTATTATCTTATCCTATCCTATCCGTACATATTATTGGGCCCCCTCCGAGCTGAGTTGGCTCAATTATATTCACAAGCAAAGAATTAAATTATGGTTCTAAGAAATGCCACCTCTCTCCCCTTCAGGCAGTGGCAGCTGCTCTTTGTACTCATCATTTATTTTATCACCGTTACCGTCCACAGTTTTCCGCCGGCCCATTTGCTGGATGACTCCATGGTAACATCACCACATGGTCCACATCTATTTATAAAATATTAAAAGTTTTTAATTTTACAATGCTCGGGGTAACATAGTCAGAAAAAAAACGGTTAACGTCTAGATTATCTCGATCTTTCCAAAAGAAGTTTTAGTGATACTATCTCCGCGTTAATTGATTTTTTATATGGATTAAGAAATAAAAAATATATTTTTTTAAGTTTAAAATTTTCTTTATTTTTCATTTATAGCTAATAATAAATAAAAATTAATATTAAATGATGGATAAGAGTTAAAAATAATAATAAATATATATTATAAAATGACTTATAATTGTGAAATAAATATAATAGGCTAAAACAATTTATATTCTATAATAGATGAAATAATTATTAATATTATTTTCATCATAAACTAAATGTTATTTTTTTATTTTAAATTGTTTAAAAACGATTTGTATATTTCTAAAAATAAATATATTTTTAACCTAAATTTTCATAAATCAAATCATCCTCTCGATTTAAAGATTTATATCTACTAACCTAAAAATCTTACTACTAATTATCAAATACATTAATAAGGAGAGGATAAAATGGTAATTTCATAAATAATCAAATGCACTTTTTAAATCTTAATAAAATTAAATTCCGACAAATACAGTATAAAACATAGGATAAAGAGTGGTGTTACATTTTATTACCAAAAATAAAAAAAACATAGTTTTCTTTTTCTTCTCTCGACAGGTTTTAATGAAAAAGTGCAGAACGTTACCATACGCATGACCCACACGCTTTCAGAGGATAGAATTATAAATATTTATATATATAAATATTTTTTGTTACAAACTTAAAATATATATTATTATTATTATTATTAAAAACTCACAAGTCTTTATACATTATTAAGGGTGTGTATGAATAAATTGGCGTTATTAAATTTTACAAAATGCACGTTTAGATTAAAGTGTTTGTTTTTTAAAAAAAATGAAAAATCTGACCAAAATCTAAATTAAAAGTCTCATCTAATATTTAATGGATTAATTTTTTTTAATAAAAAACGAATTTCAATCGACATGTATATTTTTTGTATAGAATATTAGTAAGAATGGTATATTCAAACACACCTTAAGTCTTTCAACTTGACGCATCTCTGTCTATAATGTCCTTGAACTTTTTTTTTTTAGTTTTATTAAATCTCTCAAATTGGTACAACCTCTCTATTAACTTCTTGATATTTTCTTTTAATCTATAAAACCCTCAATACAACAAAAATAATTAACATAACCATAAGTAAAGTCCATCATGGATGTAATCTATATCTTCATATAAAGAGTTTGTAGTTCATATAAGTTCAAGTAAATAAATGTGAGACTCAAAATATATATATATATATATATATATTTCCTGAAGCTTTTTGTGTAAATCAAAGTAAACCATAAGGTTTATCTCCCCCATATGGATCATATCCATATCAAATTTTCTATATAGATGGATTTAGAATAATTTTACTATATGGACAAGAGAATAATTATGTTAAATTTACGAGGAAAAAAAATTAGGTCATTATATGTAATATTATTTTAAGGAAAATGCTATTATAGGCTATGTAGCTCAAAATAATTTAAACTTCTATTAAGTCACTAAAAGTTAAAGTTAACAGTCAACTATCTATCTTTTTTTAAAAGAAAAAAAATATTTTATAAACTAAATCATAAAAATACAAACTAAACATTATATGAGTACTTATTTAATTTTTATTATTATTTTTTAAAAAATAATAATTGACCATTAATTTTAATTATTAAAAGTTAATTGAAACTTAAAAATAATTTAAGATTTATTACTCATAATAGTATTTCTTATTATTTTAATATATATAATTTCGCAAGACATAATTGCCTCACAAACTCGTATGTGGATCCATCAATCTCTCTACACAATAAACATGCCTTCTTCATCGTCATCCTCATCGTCTTTCTCTATAACCATTAAATAATTAAAAATTTATCGAAATTTGCTTATATTTCTTAATACGTTTTGTTTTTATATCGTTATTTGTATCAAAAAAATCAAATATCCATGTGATTTAACTTATAAAATATATTTATAAAAATAATTAAAATATGTTTATAAATTTTCTATTAATGTATAAAAAATATTAGAAAATAATAATACTAATAATGATGATGATGATGTAGAATAAAATCGGAGTCAGGTGTCTGTCAATGCAGATAGTCTAATAACAGTTTACATCAACTTTACAATAGTACTTATTTATTTGTGGGATAATGATGTGCAATAATCACTCATATCAATTGCACCACAAGTACGAGTCCGGTGACACGTGTGCTATTGGGGGTATTAAGGGGATGTTCCATTTCAGCCTACAGTCTTTTTACAACGGCTTTTGTAAACGAAACGAGTAAGAAAAATACTTATGCCAGCCTAACTACGAGTGTAATGTTTTTTCACTCCTCAATATCTAAAATTGAATATTTTTAATTAAAATTTACATTATTATATTAAAAATAACTCCCTCCGTTCCTATTTATTGGATAATATTTACATTTATAATTAATGTGAATGGCCAAATTAGGTATTAAAAGATGAATATGTAAATTATAGAAAATAGAGGTTAAGAATAATAAAAATATTTATAACTTTTCAATTACTTTCTTGGATCAATACTTGAAGATTAATAAATTATTAACCTAATGAGTTATGAAGATATTTGAATATTTGAAGGTTATGAATTTTCACTCGTGAATATCTTAGGGGTTATGGAGTCTTAGACTCCTCACATTAATTATAATTGTGCTTATATAAAGAGCATTCTTTCAACTTAATAATACACAATTTTTTATCCCGAGTCTTGCTGAAAGAATTTGCAAGTAATAGAAAAGTGCAATATATTTGAATTTCAATATCTTGAGGGGTAAGTGTTTTGCCTAACTCGAGTGGAATGGAGGAGTCCCAGGAGACATTTGATTAACGCATTCTGTAAGCATCAAGGAGGACCGAAATCTCTTTAAGGAAATTGTGTCAATACAAGAGTTCCTCCGTTTATTTTATATTATTTCAATTTTTATATTAATTATATTATTTTTGAGATATAATTTATATTTATTTTCTATCAATATTTATAAATTATTTGTAGTGATTTTGTTAATATTATTGTAATTTTTTCCCCAAATTGTTAGTATGAAGAAGAGAGGAAAAAAATCTATTATGAAAAGAACAAGTATATTGAAAAAATTATAAACATTAAACTATCAATAATGATATATAATTTAAAAACAAAAAAAAATGATCTCAAATAATTATAAATGGGGATGGAGGTAATAAGTAACTCTTATTATTCTCAGGAAAAAAAAAAAAAGATGAAAATTTTAGTTTGAAAATTCAAAAATGATATTTCATGGGTTAAAAAATGAAGGTCTCATTTTACCTTAATTCAAAATTAAAAGTATATTGATTTTCTATAGAGTTTATTACGATATCTCATTACTATAATTATATATAAGAGCAGTGTTAAATTCATGTAACTATTCACTAATAGTTGTAAACTCCCCAAATCTTAATAGTGACGTGAAAACTAATGTCATGGCTAATAAATAATTGAAAGTCTTCAAGTCCTTTTAGGGAAATTTCTGTTGATGGAGTAGCGAGAGCTTACAAACTATAGGTTTTGAATTCATTTATGAGTATCAATAAAAACGGTTGTCAATTAAAAAAAAAAATGAAAGTCTTCAAAAGAAAAAAAAACATGCACACACACAATTTAATGAAGAATTAACATGGAATGGAATTATATATTTGAAAATTAATAACTCTCACATGAATTTTTTTTAGATAAATTATAATAGAATTTTTTAACTTTTAAGAAAATATAATAATAATACTAGTATTTCAATACCTCAAAATTACAAATCTTATATATATATATATATAATAACTTCACCATTTGTGTGTAACAATGCGCAGCCGAATAAAAACTAACATGGACGGGGGACTACAAACATACGTGTCCATCTAATCTAAGAACCTTCTAGAGCTTGAGACTTCAGCCCCCTCCCCCCAAAAAAAAAAATATATATCTATTTTTTTCTTATTAAATAAATATATTTTTTCTATAAAATAATAACTAAATAAACTAAATTATTTAATAAAAAAATGAAAAGAGTATCTTTAAACGGAATACAATTGTGCTTGGTGATATATGTAATATGGAGATTCTATTTATAATATATTTTTTTAGACAGAAATTGAAAGTCTAGTTACTTGTAATAATTTTTTTAAAAAAATTGACTTATAAATTTTAATGTTATAGTATTACATTTTTTTTAATAAAAACTTAACTATAAATAAAAATAAAATATTTAATTTTAGAAAACTTAAAATAAAAAATGAAATATTCAATTCAAACAATTTTAAAAATTTAAATTAATTATAATAATAAAAATTATACAATTAACATAATTAACAAAGCCATCTATACTCTCGAGTGGATATAATGACAAATACAGAAATTATAATTCTTTATTTCAAATCTTCTTAACCCCCTGTTTGGTCGGACTCGTGCGTGTTCACCATAGCAGTTACCAAAAAAAAAAAACTTATGCAACAAAATTCGCAAGAAATAACTTGCGTTGTGTTGCAAGTTGATAAATTAGAATGGAAGTGAAGGGTAAAACCGTAAAAGAAAAAGGTCGGGGGAAGACGGAAGAGTAATGGACTAACGGGCGCAAAACGGTGCGTACAGGCACCGCTACCAAAAGGCCCAATCAGAGAGAAAGTGGCAGACAAAAACAAAAAGAAAGGCGCAAAGACAAACGCTTTGAATTAGTAAATTACAGAGGGTGGAAAATGACCAAAGTGGGTAAGCCGTCGCCCGCCGCCTATTGCACAAATCATTTCGCCCTTTACCATATTCCATTTATTTCATATTGATTTGTTAAAAAAAGAAATTGATAGACATTGTTTATTTTGAGTATATAACTATTTAAGAAATAAGATATTTATTTTTAGATAACTTAAAATATAAATAAGAACATTTATTTTTTTATAGGAGTACAAATTATGGATTGTTTGTTTATTTTAAATAAATTACCTTATTTGTTTATTGATATGATAAAATAGTACATACCCTTAACTTTGTAAGATATAAATAGCTAAATTAATGAGTTTATTAGTTCAGTTTTAAAATATAAATTATACATTTTCATTCACAATTAAATGTATCTATTTTTATCTTGTGTTGTCCGGAAACAATAATAAGTAATTTATTTCTTAAATTAGTTACTGAGTTAAAAGTTTACAAAGGAATTCATATTGTTATGTTTAAAATGAACTTTGTGAAGTTCTTTTAATCAAATTTACGGAATTTAAAATAAAACATTCAATTTAAAAAAAAAAATTGAGACAATAGACATTTTATAAATTTTAAAAAAAGTTTTTAGAAAAAAAAAGCAAAAAAATACTTTGTGAAAAATTACCCAGAATAATTAACCAAGTGATATTTATTTCAAACATTACTTGTTAAATCTAATAAATTATAGTGATAGTTTGATAATTTAATTCATTATTTTCAATGCAAGTTTAAAAAATTTAATTTAATTTAATTCATTTTAATGTTTGTTTCCTTGTAAATTTTTAATTGGTTTAAGAAATGAAATAATTAACTTTTATAATTCTAAATACAAATAAAGATATCTAATACCTAACATTGACTTTTTCTTTTTATTAAAGTTAGTGATAAGACAATATCCAATATGAGAAAACATCCTTTTGTATAAAAAATAAGCATAACCCCTAACCTATCCTAACCTGACAATTGAAATTATCTTTTTTTTATTATTATTATTAATCACTCAACTTTACGTACTTGACAAACCAATCATTATAAGGTTAAATCTATTGAAAATTTTTATAAACTTAAATTACTAGATTGATCAAATTCATAAAATTAAATGACTAAATTATCAATCATTACAAAAATTAAAAAGGTATATTATTAAGTCTACAAAATTGAATGAACAAATTGATTTATTTTAAAAGTTCAATGATAAAAAAAAAAAAAACCAGCTTAACTCCAATGGTGACATAGACGGTTCACAATGAAAATTTCGCTTTATAGAAATTATGGTTAATGTTGCCAAGGTAAAGCGAAGCTGATGTTTGCCAAATCAGGCTTTTTTTCTCTGAACTCGTGCCAGTGCCGAAAGAAACTGGAGTTGAAAAAAACGGGTTATTGGACGCGGCATGATATATATTATATATCACGAATATTATTAAGTACGATAGAACTTAAATTATTTTTGAATTTTAATTAAATTAATAACGATTAAAGTTAAAGGTCAATTAATTTTTTTAAAAATAATAATAAAAATTAATCAAATACACATAAAATTTAGTTTGTCTCTTTATGATTTATTTTATAATTTTTTTTTAAATTTTTTTATTGAACAATTTATTTTCTCTTAAAAAAAAGACAGCTGATTGTTAACTTTGAAAGTTAGAGACTTGATAGAATCTCAAATTATTTTAAACTTTATATCTCATAATAACATTTCTCATATATATTTTAAAATCAAACATGATTATAAATACGCTACATATGTCTGTATAAGTTTGACCCCACGACCTCTTACAATTTTATAGACGTGGCATGATATATAATTAGACTTCAAGTCAATGCATAACAATTAATTTAATGAGTTATTTTTCCTAATTACAAAAAAAAAAAAAAAACTGTATATTGTTCCTTAAAGTTTATAATTGTTGCAAAAAAAAAAAGAAGTTAAGTTCATAACTTATTATTATTTTGTAAGATTTTATAATATTTCCATAATTTTTTGATAATAAGTTTTTGAATCTCATTTTTCAATTGTTATTTATTTATTTAAAAAAAAAAAAGTTAAAGTTTGCACCCGCTATTCTTGAATGTTCTCTAAGCGGATTAGAACTTGAAAAAAAAAAAGAAAGAAAAAGAGAAGCTCGTAACTCTTTATTATTTTGTAAAAATTTATAATATTTCAATTTTTTTTATAATAATTTTTTGAATCTCAAATTTCAATTATTATTCATTTATTTTTAAAAAATTAAAGTTTGCACCCGCTATTCTTGAATGTGCTCTAAGTGGATTCAAACTTGAAACCTTTGATCTCCGCATTCGTTACTCGACTCATTGAATGCCTCCGAGGATTTTCAATTGATTTAACTAATTTTTTCATGATAGTTTGATGCATTGTTTTTTAGATTTTTAATTTATGTTTGCAACAATTTTGAAATTGCTTATCTTCCAAAACAAGTATTTACCATATATGGGTATATGATATAGATAGTATCTCGAGACACTTTGATTTTTCATTTTTTATAGTAGTAAGGCAACATTTTGCTAATGAAAGAAAATATACAAAGATTTCCAAGTCGCTTTTGAATATATTCTTCAAGTTTTTTTATGGTAGTTGTTATATGGTGTTACAAAATTTCTTAAAAATATATATATTTTTCTTCTATAATAGTAATATAATTATTTATTTCTTGGTCTAAATTTTGAATGTATATATTTTTATTTTATTAAATATTTTTATTTTATATATGAATTGAATATTTACTATAAAAAATGAAATTGTTATATTAAAAAATTAGGTAGATCAAATTATTTATTCAAATTTATCAAATAAAAATAAGAATATTTAAAAAATAAAAAATATGATGTACATAGAATTTTCAACATTAATAGGTTACACATTAATGTCTTATCATATAATATTAGTAATAAAAAAGCATACTTTCTTAAAAAAAGAAGAAGATATATTTCATCTATAAGAAATATATTTAATTAAGAGATACGTTGACAGTTGTAACTTGTTTTATTGTCAAACATTATCCTTAATTTTGCTACTATAATTAAAAAATAAATATTTAATTTAAAAATTGAGTAGACTCCATCCTTAAATAAGTTTTTCAATATTTTTTTTATGCGCATCAAAACTAATAAAGATCTAAACACCTTGTAAATAAAATATTAATTTACTTAATTTTTTCCTCATTTCATTCAGCCTTCTTGAGTATCTGAGTATCTCTTTTTTCATGGACTAGTTTATAATATTTATATTTGAAAAAAAAATTTAATAATTCATATCATAACCAAAAAATCTTATATATATAAATATTTCATATACTAAATTCGTCCCATAAATATAATCCACTTTGTTTTTTCATGCATTTTAAGAAACGTTAGTTAGTATAATTAATGTAATTAATTTTAAGGATAATTTTATTTCTATACCCCGTATTAAATTTATTGAGATTGAAAATACTAGCAGTAGATATGAAGAGATAATTAATGATGATAATTTAATCTTTTAACCTATAACCATCCCTCTTTAAAAACAAAACTTAACTATAATTCGAGATTAAGAAAAAAGGAAACGTGTATTATTTTTATTAGACGAATATAATATTATTTACAAATTCAATGAACAGAGAAAATCGAGACGTTGAACACAATCCAAGATATTTTAAAACAGTAATATCAAATGTTTTAAAACCAATTATTTTTATTTATTTATTTATATTAACCCTTTCCTTATTTAAAAAGGTTTTACATTTTTTTAACTGCAATAATTTGTTATACAAAGTAGAAAAAAATACATTTTATGTGTAAAAACTATTTAATTTTTTAAAATTGAGTAAAATATATAAAAGGTCACGATGCAGTGAATAATGAATATATATATATATATATATATACTATAATATTATAAGAATGATACGGAACAATTGTAGAAATACTCTATAAAAACATTATATATATATATATATATATTTATTAATGGTGGCATGACGCATGAGGCTTCAGTTCAAATTGACTACAGCAGGCCCTGAGTGCGTCACCGGCTCCTGTACACGTGTCCTTCTAAAACACCCTTCTTCTCTCTCTCTATTAATAAAAGTCGATTGGAAAAGAGCGAGAAGAGATGGAATACAGTGGAACACAACAGGACAGTTCTTGAAGATACACACTTGTTACAGTATCATCATCACCCTCATCATAAAAAAAATCAATTCTTTTTTCATCAGTTTTCTAGAGAGAGAAACCGGAAGAGAAGTCTTTCGGAAAATTTGCAGTGTATATACCCACCGTCCCTGGCTATCCTTGTGCGTTCTTCGGTGTTGATTCATAGCCAGCAGTTGCAATTGTTTCTGAAATTAGAAAAAAGTTTTAATTTTTAGTTGGTTGAGGGATTTTTTTTTTCCTTTTTGTTCCCGAAGAGGGGAAGGAGGTGGGTGGAAAGTGATGTATATAAGTGGGGGTGGAGTAGGTGCTGGGGAAGGTACAATGCGGAAGTCATTCAAGGATTCTCTCAAAGTTCTCGAAGCTGATATTCAACATGCCAACACTCTGTGAGTGCAGTGTTCATAACTTTTTGATTTTTTTTTTCATATTACTCTAATCTAGTTTATTTCTGTACTAAATGATAACTTTTGAAACTTTTTTATTTTAAATATTTTTTTTAAATATTAAAATTTCTGGGTTTTTGATGTTTCCGTCTATTTTGGTGGAATATGTATTTCTGTTGCAAAATTCTATCTTTGGTTTTAGTTGACTGGACAGGTTTTGTGGCATTTCTTTGAAATAAGCACTTTGATTTTAACACGGATTTTCTTAATTGGAACTGATAATTCGTTTTTATTAATTTAATTACTTTTGAGGGGAAGGGTTTAATTTGTTCAGTTGGTATAATTATTTCCTGTAGTTGCCCAGACGCTGCGTGATCACAGGTAAATGTAAATCCTGGATGCTTTTGTTTTAATCTTCTGTCTTGTTCTGACACAGTGATTAAGTTGCATTTGATGAAAGTGAGATTAGGTGTGATGTTAGTTTGAAGATTACTCCGGTAATTGCTTTAACCGGTTATAAAGGTATCGTTTTATGGTAATGTATTGCTTAGCTTTTAAAGCTTTTTGAAAATTTTCCGCAGACTAGAGTGCTTGCTTAGTTTTCATCCTTATAAAAGAACCTTATGTATACCAGAAAATGGAAATTGGTTTACTTTCCTCAAGAGCATTACATTTCATTTCTTAACCTCCATTGAAAAAGTTTTGGACTTAAGAGGAGAAATAGGGGGAATGGGGGTCTAACCTTGTGTGCCATGTTTCATTTGGCATGATAAAATTTTACTTAAATCAGTGTCCGAGCCTTCAATTTATAGCGTGAATGTGGCAATGTGGGTTACTTAACAGGGCCTCAGATTTTTCAAGAGAGTATGATGGTGCTTGCCTACAAATGAGAATGTCCTATAGCCCTGCGGCACACCTGTTTCTTTTCCTGGTTCAGTGGACTGACTGCCATCTTGCTGGTGCTCTTGGACTGTTGAGAATCCTTATTTACAAGGTTAACAAGCACTGCTAATTTGTGAAAATTTGTTAGTAGCAGTGGATGCAGTTAATCAAAATTTTCATCTGCTTCAGGTTTATGTTGATGGCACTACAACAATGTCCACCCATGAAAGAAAAGCGAGCATTAGAGAATTTTATGGTAATACTGCTATGACGTCTTGTTTTGATTCTATGCCACTGGCGTGGCTCCCTTTCTTTGACGTGCTGTCTTAAGGAATTGAATTAATTGGTGCCTGCTAATAAGTTTGTCGTTACTCGTTATGTTCTCATCAGCTGTCATTTATCCATCCTTACTGCAACTCCAAAAGGGTGTCACTGACTTGGAAGACAAAAGGCAAAGAGCAATATGTTTGGACAGATACAAAAGAAGAGATGACGAAGAACAACATCAGCTTTCAGATATAGACACTGAAAGGGAAGAAGAGTGTGGAATTTGCATGGAGATGAATAGCAAGATAGTCTTGCCTAATTGCAATCATGCAATGTGCATGAGATGCTACCGTGACTGGTACTTTCTTTATTCTTCAATTATGCAGGCTGATGCAGGTTGCGACAAAAAGATTGTGTCTATCTCCTTTTGAGACACTTGCGCACGACTCTTTCCCCTGATTTTTGTTTGTTGACACACTGTCTTGGTTGTTGTTGCATGCTTCGTCATTCATGTACTTATTGTCAAGGAGGGAAATGTTGTAATAGAAAATGAGCTGTCTTTTTGATACACGTGGGCAGCATGCCCTTCGGTGGTTTCATCTCCAAGCTTGAAATAGTTTACTCTAGTAGAGGGGTTACATCAAGCATTCACATGTCATTATGTGTTAATAGGAAATATTCATTGAATTGCATGTTTCTTATAATGTTTTGACATTTATTAGGTGAATTTGAATAAGATTATGATGCTGTACTTGTGAAGCGGTCAATTCTCATGTTGTTTATTCAGATTTGTAGTGATCCCTCAATTGCACACAGGTCTTTTTGACGAATGTTATTTTAGTTCATCAGTAGCATATTTATTGGCTCATTCTATGTAACTATGTTTTCCCAAAATTAATATTCTTGTCATTTCTTTACTGAAAAGAACTAGCATGGAATGGCCATGAGTTGATGTGGTTCTTGGTTCTGCTCTCTGGAATTCTTCGGTAACTTCTGTTAACCCCATTGTGGGGTCTTGTCCACGAGTAATAGCAGGAAATTAGCTAAAAAGTTTTTGATTGCTCCTTTATTGCATTGATTTTATAATTTCATGCAATGGAATGCATTTTGCGGTTTCTTTTGGGGTTCAAACAGGTGAACACATTTGCAAGGATTCCATTTACCACAATGTGGCTCTATATCCCTTTTTGAAAATTCTGTTTCTGGATTGCTTTGAGTTTGTTTCTGTTTATGTGTTCCCATGGTGTGAAGATATTTTTGAGACCTAATCATTGGATTAATGAATTGCAGGCGCTCAAGGTCACAGTCCTGTCCATTTTGCCGTGATAGTTTGAAGAGGGTGAACTCCGGTGATCTATGGGTGCTTATGGACAGCAAGGATGTTGTGGACATGGATACCCTGACAAGGGAGAATTTAAGAAGGCTCTTCTTGTACATAGATAAGTTGCCTTTGATTGTTCCCGATAACCTCTTGGACCCTTATGATAAACATTTGAGGTAGGTGTGCTGATTTCAATTGGCCTTCATGAGAAGTCCTTCTGGTCACTGGAATCCTTGAAGCCCCAAAAATAATTTCGACTCTGGTACAGATGAGTAGTTCCTTTCTCCTTCGTGTTGATGAGCCCAGCCTGAATTCTTTTGAGGTTGCGAGCGTATTTAATCAGATTACAATTGGAAAAGGTTTATGAATTGTGAATGTAGAAGAATTGTATATGCTTGTAGCCCTGTATAGCCTCAGTTTATCAAAGGATTCTTATTGAATCTTGTGTTCTCTATATTGTCTAGCCTCTGGTTTCGATCTTTGTGAAATCTCTTGGTTATAAATATGAAGTAAAACTTGATGTTTGTGTTCTTGATTCATGCTAAGATTATGAAAATGATCTTTCATAGAAGGTGGTTTACACATGGAAAATACTGGTTCAAGGTTTGCAACAGAAAAGCTTACACATTTATAGTTAGGCAAATCCACACTTAAAAGAAATTGTTGCTGAACGTTTGGCGCTGTGTTTATTCCTGTTCTTGAACATCTTTCAATTGATAATAGTGAGGAGCTACTTCTATCAGCCATTCTGGATTTAGGTCAGTTACATGTCTCATGTACTCCCTGCTTGTCGATACCAACTCATGGTATAAAACCCATCTCGGAGGCACCCGAACCATACCTGAACTCGGGTGGATATAAACAGTCCGGGGATATTTGATGGTGCGGTACAATCCGTTCTTTTGTAATCTTGCTGAATTGGGAAAAAAGCCTGCAGTCATAGCCTTCTTTATCGCATCCAAGTCATTAAGGTTTGACATCAGTTCGATTTCAACTCTTTTCTGTATGCCCTCTAGTTGATCTCTTATATTTCTAACATGCTTCATAGTTCTAACTTGGATAAAGTTCTCATAGCACCATTGGCTGGAAAAATGGTTCTCCTTCCAAGAATTATACACCTTGAGGAGTGCAATATGATCTCCAACATTACCCATATGGAAATTCATCCTGATGCTGTCAGCAATAAGTTTTTTGTTCTTTGGACAATAAAAAATTGAATTCCCAATAGAAAGCATGGCAGCAATAGTTAAGATTTCTTCAGTGCATCCATATGTTTCAGAGGCAATGATCATCTTGGACAGCATTGGATCAAGTGGAAATTCAGCCATTCTTCTTCCGACGTTTGTCAGCTCACCATTCTTGTTCAATGCACCCAATGCATAGAGAAGTTCCAGTGCTTTGAGTAAGGCCTCAGCTGGTGGTGGATCCAAGAAATCGAAGTTCAAAAGGTCATTAATGCCAAGGCTCTTGAGAGTAAGAGCCACATTTGCAAGATGGGTCCTTCGAATTTCTGGGGGAGTATTTTCTTCCAAATCATAGCTATAATTAAATGCAGTATACAATCTGAAGCACCGTCCAGGACCAGTTCTTCCTGCTCGGCCAGCCCGTTGGTTTGCAGAAGCTTTCGATATAGGAGCAACTGATAATGACTCCGCCCCTGTTCGAGGATTATAGGACTTCATCTTGCAAAATCCCGGGTCAATTACATACTTAATTCCATCGATTGTCAATGAAGTTTCTGCAATATTTGTTGCCAGAACAACCTTACGTGCCCCTTCCGGGGTTCGTTCAAATACTTTTCTTTGCAACTCTGTCGGCAAATTAGCATAGACTGGACATATTATCAGGTCTTCCATTTCTTTCCCCAGACTGCTTAGCCTCTGCTTCAGCATCTCTTTAGCGGTTTCAATCTCCTCCTGCCCAGTTAGGAAGATCAGTATATCACCATCCCCGGGAGGCCTTGTCACGTGTATCTGTAAAGCAGTAACAATGGCTGCATCCAAGTAATCAGCCTCTGGTTCTTTGGTATAACTTACTTCAACTGGAAAAGGCCTTCCGGGTATTTTAAACACCGGAGCAGAATCAAAATAATCGCTGAATCTCTCTGCATTCAAAGTGGCACTTGAAATAAGCAACTTCAGATCTGGGCGAAACCGAGCAATATCTTTAACAAGGCCGAATAGTATGTCAGTTGATAATGTTCTCTCGTGAGCCTCATCCAACATTAACACACTGTAACTTGCAAGGTCCGGTTCGGTTAGGAATTCCCGGAGTAATTTTCCATCGGTCATGTACTTGAGAATCGTCTTCTCTGAAGTGCATTCTTCAAAACGAATGGCGTAACCGACTTCGTGCCCGAGCTTAACCCCCATTTCCAGAGAAACTCTAGCAGCAATGCTCATCGCAGCGATTCGGCGTGGCTGGGTGCAACCGATCTTTCCGAATTTCGTGAAGCCTGCTTCATGGAGATACTGTGGTATCTGAGTAGTCTTTCCAGAACCAGTCTCCCCAACAACAATGAGAACCTGATGATCATTAACAGCTTTGAGAAATTCATCTCTGTACGAGAAGATTGGCAAATCTTTCCGGGCTTCCTGAAGTTTCTCGAATGGGGGAATGGCCGGTGATTTATCATTTGACCGTAGAGATGTCTCTTGCTCCCCTTCCAAGCCATCCATTACAGATGCTTTTAGGAGATCAATCTGATTTTCAAAGACAAACTCATATTCACTTTTTAGCTTTCTATCTTTGGACCCAAATTGGAGCTTTGCTTTGGAAATCTGATTTTCCTCCCATGCATCTTGCTCAGAAAAGAGCTTGAGTTTGTCTCCAGGATTTGGATCTGTGTAACGCTGCAAAGTAACAGCAAATCTTTTATCCTGATTTATAGCACCTTCCTGATTATAGCACTCGGGCATCTTATAATCTTCTGGGATTTCATTTTCTTCGGACCTCTTCTTAATAAGCTCATAAATTACCTTTTTGTATCCAATCTCAGAATCTTCAGCTGCTGTTTCTTCAAAATCATCTCTAAGTTCCTCAATTTTCCTCTGCTCTCTTTTTTTCAAATATGTTTGCCTCGAAACTTTCCTCAGCTTAGCAATCTCTCCGTCACCGAGAGGGTCAGGCCTCCGGATTGTTGTTTCTTCCTCTTCTCTTTTAAACTTCAGGGGTTCAGCCAATTTAGTGGTTCCTGCTGAATAATTGCTGCCGACATCCTGCTCAAACTCCTTTTTCTCTTTCTGATCACGAATTTTTTCTTCTTCTTCTGTCTCGAAACGTCTTCTCTCATCTCTGTCATTATCTTGCATCTCCATCCTCTCCATGAAATCTTTTTTCCTTCCTCGGTAGATTTGAGGCTTCCCTTTCTTCGTTACCCCTAAAACGGGTGATATTAAACAATGAGGAATAGAGAATCCTCTGCTTGTAGTAAAAGAAATTACATCCAAGGGAAGTGGCAAAATCCAACGCAGGATTTAGGATTTCGAAAAGGATTAGGATTCAAGTCAGAGAAAAGGCCTAGGAATGACAGCAATGAAACCTTTCTCTTGTTCAAGAACTGAACATGGTTTGAGAGGTCCGCTGAAGCCTGCACTGCACGCCCTGCTTTTGAAAGGGATAAGAGACCCGGGAATTGAATTTAGACCGTTATTAACACATGATTCACAACATAGTCGTTCGGGATTGGGGAATACGCAATCGCCGGCAACTTGGGAAAACGTAAGCGCCAAGTATGAGATTTTCGTTTTAGAAATGTTTTAATTCATTTTTTTTTAAGAAAAAACAAAGTGTTTGATGTTTTTTAAAATTGATCGTCTATATAATTTTTTTTACATTTGTTGTGTAAAAAAAAAAACCTTGTGCTTACAAATGAGAGATTTAAGATATTTTATACACAATATAATTGTGGTTAAACAATTTTTATTTATGTAAATTATTTTTATTTATTTATTTCATTTTTTACAAGTCATGGTTAACTCACGGACACAAGAAAATTTTCCATACAACTGCTGCACCAAATCAGCAGCCCAATGGTGTTCCTCCATTTGGTTGATTTGCCATGTCATCATACCCATTAGAATACTTAACCCCGTTAACATCCTAGAAAGCCGTCTGCACTCTCTTTCCATGTTTCTGCCAACTTTCCTTGCGCAGATGCCATTCTCAGGAGGAAATTTCTACCGAAGATCTCTGTATCGACTTCTAAAAAAGAAAGACGAATCCCAATATTTTCCAATTTTTCGATCTCAATGAATGGTTCTATATTACAGTTTGATGGTACAAAGCCCCATGAACTCTCTCTTTCTGTATTACAGTTTATGACAATTAACTTCTTTTGTGTATTGCATACTTTCTATTCTATTCCTTCTTTTGCTTTTGTTGATATGGATGGTAGTTTTTGCCATACTTAGCTAAGGTAGAAATCAAGAATATAAGAAAAGATACAAATATATGTGAACTATTCTTGTTAGCTAGGTAATCATATCTCACCATTTAAGTTTCTAAAATGCTGAATTTTGAATCCCGTATCACTGTGAAATGGTTGCTGCAAAAAATCCCACTTCATTTCAAACTTTATCAAGACAAGCAGAAGGTACTGGTATATGATTACCTAACACCAGTCATTGATTTTGATTCTTTTTTTTTTTATTCTAGTCCCCATTTCAGTATCAAATTGTAAACTCAATAGCCTAGTATTCCCATATAATATCAAATAAAAGTTTGTGTGCTCATATTGAAAGAGAAGTTGGCGGATCAAGAAAAATTTCCTTCTTATGTAGCATTAAAATTTCTGCTTCAATTCCGATGAAACGAATTGTTATAGGAATTTGGTTCAATTATGAGAAGCATGTCAAATCCCTTCCACTATCCCAACTGCACTCAAAATCTGTAATTGTTGATTCATCTAATAAGCTGGTATAACTAGCAGATCGTGAACTTGTTCTTCAAGGTTATATAATTATTTTTCTGTACCAACAAAAATTTTATTTCTAATAGCATATGCCTTCTTACTGATAAGATACTACCATTATTACCCCAACAATTAAAAAAAGAAAGATAGAACATCCATCTCAATTACCTCATTGCAACGTGAGATGCTCCCACCTCCAACTACTTATTTTTAATTTTATTAACAGCTCACATCCTAAAGATGAACACATATCAAAAAATTATACTCATTACACAATCACAAAATACTTTCTGATACATTTGAAGTGATTTTGTCCGTCATATTTATGAAGAAAATTCATCCAATGCAAGCCTCAGATATAATCAATAACTTTCTCCATCTTCGACAATGGATTCTTCGCCATTACAAAGATGACAGGAATGAACAATTCTTCTTCTCTTGCCTGCCAGTAAATGGAATGGTTTATCTAAGAAAGAGTTTTATGGTTGATGTATCGGAGAGCCTCATCACCGGTACCCATTCTTGGCAAAACAGAGCTGAAGAGGTAGAATCGGGAGGTTGATTCTCGTCGATCCCAAAAAATTGAAAAATACTGGGATTCATCTTTTTTTTTTAGAAGATTGATATAAAGATCTTCGGTAGAAATTTCCTCTTGAGAATGGCATCTGCACAAGGAAAGTTGGGAGAAACATGGGAAGAGAGTGCAGACGGCTTTCTAGAATGTTAACGGGGTTAAGTATTCTAATTGGTATGATGACATGGCAAATCAACCAAATGGAGGAACACCATTGGGATGCTGCACCAAATCAGTATGCTAACCTGGTGCAGCAGCTTTATGGAAAATTTTCTTCACGCACACACATTAACTATACCATTAGCAGCTGCATATAATCAAGAATTTGAAGGAAGACCAAATAATTGACCGTAGTAATATAATAATAGATACTATCTCGTTTACATATATAATGTACAATCAATATGATTTTTTTTATTAATTTCATCATTAACTTAATTTTTTATTTCTTCAATTCCACCATATAATTTGTTTAAGTTTATTTTATTAATCTCACAATAAAATTTATTTTTCAATTATCACATTATGATGTTTTTTCATAAGTGAACATAAATTGTTAGTCAAATGTGAGATTAAACTTTCATGTTCTTATTATTTTTATTATAATTATTTTCAATACATAAAATGTGACTTTGTATTTGAGAGAGAAAACCTTCATAATGCATGTATTATTATTATTATTCTTATTATTATTATTATTATTTAAGGATGTGATTTAGTAGTTGGCTGAAAGAGAACAGATCTTCATAATGCACCTTGTAGTACGACACTTTGAGTATGGTTTATAAGTTTACCTTTTGATTCTACCATCTACTGATCTACTGCTCTTTAGATGAATATTTCTCTTTTAATACATTATAAAATTATTTCTTTTTATTTCTCATTATAAGTTATTATTGATAATTCAATAATTATATTATTTATTTTTTTAATATTATTTCTAATAGGTGGAATGATCAACGAGTAGATCATAGATCTCCGATTCGAATCCTATCAACACCTTATTAAATTGAATCCTCTATATATCCACGAATAGTAGTTGTGGGTTAAAAAGATGTGAAGATATTTTTAATTATGTTGTTCTAGAGAAAAAATATATGTATATGTCTTCATGAAAACTTTCTACCCAATTAAATATAACTAATTATTAATATTTAGAAAATTTTGCAATTAAAAAAATGGAATTTTTTTTATTAAACTACAATTAATATTTTGTTATTTGGCAAAAAGATTATTGTGGGCTATGGTCTGGCACAAAACAGCCAGCCAGGGGCCAGCCACACCAGAGAGTTTGGGTCACTATTGTCTCAATAAGATTAATGGCCCTTCTTCGAGCAGATTACCGACAGGGTACTTCTACCTTTAGGACTAAAATATTCGTTTCGTTTTTGCTTTGCTACAAATTTGAAAATTGTTTTGACTTTTTTAATTTTAGAAAAGCATGCATTACACTTCAGATTTTTTTTTAATGATAATAATAAAAACAATCATTTGCACATTGCAGGTTCAATGTTACATCCTCCAATCATTTACTTGACAGAAAATATTCACACACACTATTTATTATTCATTTTAAAACTAAATACTAATTCAATAATAAATGTATTTTTTAAAACTAAATATATAGTCTCTTCATAGATATAAATGAAGTGATGAACACACGGATTATAGGTTTATGAGTTTAAATTCTATCAAATTTTTTCTTGAATTGAGTTGTATGTGCATTTGAAGATAACGATTATAGGTTAAACAAATAATAAAATATTTAAAAACTTCATTAGGGTGTTTAAAGAAATCAAAAAATTTAACAATAAGATTTTTAATCCCAAAGAAAAAATTTTATTTTATTTTTTTAAAATAAGATATATAATTTTGAATTAACTTAAGATAAAAAGAAAGACATTCAATCTCATTCTATCTAATTTTTTTTTTTAAAAAATACTCCAATTTATTTATAATTAAATGTCTACATTTATATTTTGAATTATTTGAAATGAATGTCAAATTTCTTAAATTAATTAAAATTTTAATAAAATTTGATATTTGATAAATTACAAATGAATTAAGTGAAATAATTTTTTTAAACTTTATAAACATTCTATTCCAGACCAGTAATCAAATTGAAAAGACATAAATGGGTCCCTCGTAAAATTGGAATCAGGAAAGGGAAAAGGCTAAAAGCGAAAAGTAAAGACAGAAAGCACATGAAGGGGTCACGTTCCCATGTGTAGTTTGTCAAATAGGCCAGTTTTTTTTTTTTTTTTTAATTAGGTATCTCCACATATATCGGATTAATTTTAATCCCTTAAGACCTCATCCTTAAAGTATTAGAGGAGGTCAATTTGATATTTATTAATCCCTCAAGTTCCTATGTAGTATATACACTTCTGCTCACAAGGAGATATTAAATACTGATTAATCTGCATCTGATTGATTTTACTGGTTCCACTCTACTCAGGTTAACACTAGGTCTGAGCTAAAAACACTTTCGCTGGAAGCAAGATATGCACAATTGATCTGACCAAGGAGTTTACATTTACTAGAGAATCATTAAAGAAAATACCTTCCTTCATTCCTCCATGGTGACTCAAACTTACGACCTCCTATTGGAGAGAGACTTAAATATGGGGTGTGTGTCAACTTGATCAACCCCACCAGCCAGTTTCTTTCGCCACAGCAGGGATGATAGCGATGGGGTTTCCAGTGGCTACTATATTTGGACATTAAACTTTAATTAATGACAAGTATAAGTGTGTTGGGAGTTCTTGAGTTTAATTCATCATATAAGAGAAAGGGAAGGTTTTTCTTTAATGATATTATCTATTGGGAACTTGAGGGCATACAGACTAAGTAGACATTTGAGAAATTGGGAAGTAACAGATTTATCTCCTTTATGACTCTGATGTAGGGTCTTATAGATTTATGATTAGTTCGATCTAAGTCGGATACCGAATGTAGATAAAAAAAAACTTTAATTAATGTATTTGTTAAGTTTAGTTCTGACAAAGTTAATATAGGTAAGTTTGATTTCAATTTTTTATTTTTGACTTTTATGATCTCTAAAAAATTTAAGATGGATGATGTTAGTTCTGTTTTAGATGGAAATTTTTAAAAATCATTAAGTTTTAGAGTATTTATGATATTTGAATATTTATCACTCAGAAATTAGAAGAAAAAAAATGATATTAATTTCGATATTTTATTACATTTATCATTCAATCCAAGTTAAATTTTTATTACCCATTTTTTAATATAATTATATCAATTTATAAGAAAATTTTTAATTAACTTAAAAGATGAAACATCTATTCTTAACCTCACTGGTGATAAAGAATCCTAAACAAGGATGTACCGATATATGATCTATTTATATATATATATATATATAAACGTGTTTATATATATCTATATATATATATATATAGATATATATAAACACACAATACTATTATTAATAAGAACAAGAAGAAACTACCAACATTCTATCGTGGTTAATGAATTATTCTTTTTTACTTGATTTGCTAATTATTTTTGGATGATTTATAAGAAAGGCTTAAAAAATTTGTGAAAAAAAAAATATCATTCTAGATGGTAATCTCTTGATAATAGTATAAAATTTACTATTCTATTGGGTAATCTATTAACCTCACATTTTAAAATAATTTTTTATTTAACACAGATTATTATAATTTTTTTTACAAATTAAGGGTTAAAATAAAAATTTAATCACATTATTTTAAATACAATAAACATATTCCTGAAATATATTTCCTTTTTAAAGAAAAATTGTCAGGCAGACCACACAATAACTTTTTGTGGCCCATGACAAATCTCATGGCTGATGAGATGAGATGAGATGTCAAGAGACGGACCACTGCCCCCAAAGGTCACCAATAATAATTCGCCCCTGGTTGTATATTTAAATCCATAGAAGCAGGCAGAGTGAACAGAGCCAAACCGAGAAAATCTGAAAGCTGCGTAAAAGAAGGGGTTGCCGGTAGGGAAGCAATAGAGACAGGGACATACAGAGAGAGGAGCAATGGGGTTTGAAGAACACGAGAAAGGAGTAATGGCCACGGATTTTTTCTGGTCATATACCGATGAGCCCCATGCCTCTCGCAGGAGGCAGATCCTCTCTCAGTACCCTCAAATCAAAGAATTATTCGGCCCTGACCCGTTCGCTTTTCTCAAGGTATGTGGTGACATTTTAAACAATCATGTACATTGTGTTTCTGGATGGGTTCAATTTTATTTGTTGCTTGATGGGTGTTGGATCTTTGTGGATGTGGTTCTGGAAAAACAAGATTGGATCTTTTGGAATTCGTGGGATATTCATATTCCCTCCTATTGCTTTGTGTCTGTTGTTGTTGAAAATGTTCGCCGGAGAGAGGTTCTTACACCCGTGTTTGATTTCAGTAGTCTGTATTTTGCCATGTAAAGTTTGATGCTTTTGCCTGTCATATTCTGATACCAAACGTTTACTCTGTTTTTTTACTTAAATTTGATTCGAGTTGATAAAATGTGCGATGTCGGGTGTGTTTATTGACGTACTTGATGCCACGTTAATCTTGGCGTAGGAAAAATAGATAGGGGTTGCTTCAGGGATATAGTTATTTATTGAATTATGAGCACCTCAGCAAACATTCTTTTATTTTCTGACCTTTTCTTTTAGATCTAAAAGCGAAAGAGCATATGACTTACAGAATTCTGGTATAAATGTGAACAATCTTAATGTGATGGTCTGCATACTGGAGTGGGACCTGAAAAATGGATTTGAAATTACGCCTTCATGATGTCAAAAGAATAATCTAATTTAATTTGAATAGTTATTTATTCTAATTCCAAAGGACCAGTGCTATCTCTAATGTGGAGCCTTTGTTGATATCCTCTCGAGGATAAGATCCCTGTCGATAAAGGCCAAAATTCCTAGCACTCAATGTTGCTGTTGCATTTATTGCATTTACATTTGTTAAACTTCAAATAGATGATCATATATGGAAAAGGTGTTTGAAGAAAGTACTTTTTCTGCTTGTGCCTTTACTTTTAGTTGATAGATATAATCCCTAAATAGTGACAAAAGACATTGGATAGCATGTGGGCTGATCAACGTTAGGCATGCCTAATGAATTGTAAAATTTGGATTTATTTCGTTCAGTAATAAGATGACATTATGAAGTTTATTACTTTGACTGGCTGGAAAGGTCAAGTCCACAAGGTTACACAGGTATTGAGGTTGAAAGTTAATTTAGTAATTTAGTTGTGATTATCCAGGTTCATTGTATTTCAATCTGGTATTTGAATTTGGAACATCGTCTATATTGGAGATTTTGGCTGATGTTCTCCATCATTTTTTTGTTTTCAGATTTCTGTGGTTGTTTTGCTTCAGCTCTGGACTGCAACATTCCTCCATGATGCTGGTTGGCTGAAAATATTGTTTGTGGCTTACTTTTTCGGATCATTTCTCAACCACAATTTGTTCTTAGCCATTCATGAGCTAAGTCACAACCTTGCTTTTGCAACTCCAGTCTACAACCGCTGGCTTGGGATTTTTGCTAATCTTCCGGTTGGTGTACCCATGTCTGTTACCTTCCAAAAGTATCATCTTGAACATCATCGCTTTCAAGGAGTTGATGGAATTGACATGGACATACCAACTCTCTCTGAAGGCCATCTTGTTACAAATGTTTTCAGCAAATCAATATGGGTCATCTGTCAACTCTTCTTTTATGCTTTCCGACCTCTTTTTGTTAAACCCAAACCACCTGGCATGTGGGAGTTCATCAATTTAATTGTCCAGCTAGCTCTTGATGCTGCTATGATATATTTATGGGGCCTGAAGTCTTTTGCTTATCTGATCCTATCAACATTTGTAGGGGGTGGAATGCACCCAATGGCAGGCCACTTCATCTCGGAGCACTATGTGTTCAACCCAGATCAGGAAACATATTCTTACTATGGTCCGTTAAATCTCATGACATGGAATGTTGGATACCACAATGAGCATCATGATTTCCCAAGGATTCCTGGGAACAAGCTCTACAAGGTCAAGGAGATTGCGCCAGAGTATTACGATAATTTAAAGTCATACAAATCGTGGAGCCAGGTTATTTACATGTATATAATGGATTGCACTGTAGGACCTTTCAGCAGGATGAAGAGAAATCCCTCAACGATGAACACAAAGAAATCTGAATAGGAAGTATCACAGTGCTATTTTTTTGTCCTTTCTTTTTGAGGTTTAGCATGAGAGTGATGATATTTTTAAGGTTCCCTATCTATCTCACTAATCTGACTGATTTATTTGTTTTGACACAATTTTGTAGTACTGTAATGTATGTTTATTGATCAATGAGGGGTCAGATAATGTTCCATAGATCAACCCCCTAGGGAAACTTGTTTTAGTTTTTGAAAATCAATATATGGATATATTTTTTCTATCGTGGATATTTTTGAGCATAATTTTATTCTGCTTAATAAGTCTTATTCCAAGTTTGTCAAAACTACATGCATTACAGTAAATGTATTTGTTCTTGTGGTTTGCCAAAAGTCGTGTCTTGCCCTCTATCTACAGGAATAGTTTCTGAACAAATCTCAATCCTCATCCCCACATCGAGCTGTGTTCTCTTTCTCTTTTCTTGAAACTAACTTCATCAGCCATCACTTATTCGTCTGATAATGAAATTCAAAACAGAGTGATTAAGAAATGACAATTAATTTTCTGGGCTTTGAATTTGTTGTTTGAATGGTTCATGTTAGGTACCTTGAAGTTCCAGATATCCGTGCTGTGGAGAACTAAAGCTTCCCCAACAACGTAGGATGGATATTCCTGGACATCTTGGCTAAGGAATGCAAGCCTTGGCTGATTATATTCTTCATCACTGTCCATATAAAGTTGGTCATCATCTGGTCCCAGCGTTCTGAGTACCGTTGCCAACAATACAGCACCGCCCTATCAATATCCCAAAGATCTTGTGATTATATGTTTTAAGAAGGTATTACCTTTGAAAAGACAATTTGTAACATACTGCAGCATCACCATGAAGTAAAGGGACTAATAGACCCAACCTGTGACAGAACAATGAACATTGAAATCCATTTGCAGATATCGATATTCGACTGCACAAAATCCTTGAAATCATCAAACCTTCCCCATGGATCTTCAGGTAAGTCCTGTATATACATATGCAAGTAAAGGGTTGTGATTTTCTCAACTAAAAAAGAAAAAAACTTCTTTTGCCTACCTTCTCCCAATCTGAATTAAGGAAAATATCAGATATCATAGCCATGTCCAAAATGATGAGCAAGAATATGATAACAGAGTACTTTTTTGTAGTCAAGGTCACAAATTTTCAACCCCTGCATTCACGCTGTGTTCTTGGGAGGCAGTAAAGTGGGGGTGGGGGGATGGTAGAGAAGGATACAAAAGAAAGACAGTAATGGTTTGCTGTGTCAGCCGCAAAATGACCAAGGCATGTGATTCCACATAAAGAAATACCGAGACCAAGAAAAGCATGAACGAACCTGCAATATCAATACCAATCGAAGTTAATTAAATTAACATATATTTTGCCTTATGATAGGGAAATCCCTCAAACAAGAGGATATTTCCAGTGCATTTACAATACATATTTTCAGGATCAGAGGAACATTAGGGCACCAAAAGAGCCCACTCACCATGGCAAAGCAGCACCATGATCATCAGATAAGCCCTCTGCATCTCTCTGCCAAACTCTTATCAGCCAGACCCCATACAAAATCATGGCAATGCCTACTACTGCTATGGTTGCATTCACAAGTTTCAGGGAAAACTGCAAACATTTCTTCATATTTCTCACCATTTTGAACAAAATGAAGTAAAGAAAACAAATTTAATATAACTACAAGAAAATCCTCTTAATTAATTGATCAGTCACTGGCCAAATAAAACTTGCTGTTCTTCTTGCTTAAGAGAAGAGGATTTTCGGGGCACCGCAAATGAAATCACTTCAAATAGCTAAAAAAGTTTGTATGAAAGAAGTGAAACTTCCCAGAAACCTCCCAGGGTTGTATTTTAGTTCGGATAGAAAAGTACACTTGAATGTCAGCATACGGCAAAATAGCCAATGTTGAACAGATGATTTTGCGAGGGAGTTCTATGTTGCAATTGAACTGTTCAGATGTCATGGAATTGTGGGCTTTAGGCTCATCTGTTAGGAGTAACTTTCATTTGAATTCTTCTGTGATCTGAAATGGGCTAACCCTTTCTCACTCTGAAAATGACAAGTGTATTTTATTTTCAACTCTCCATTTAATTGCATAAAAATAGACAATAAATTTTCATTAAAGTCACATTCTAACGTCATTTGTTTAGATTGAATTGGATTTAAGAATTTAATTTATTAAACTTTTAATACATCTGTTGCTGTGGTGTAGTGGTTATCACGTTAGTCTTACACACTAAAGGTCCCCAGTTCGATCCTGGGCAGCAACATTTCAAATCATATGCAAAATGTTTTTTTTAACGAACACAGGGCAAGCTTAAGAATAATTTTAGGAATTCCTGAAGGCCTATAGTCTTTCTTTGAGCCGGAATCACACCAAGACTGAAGAAACATTTAGCAGCTGAACAGTCTTTTAGAAATTCTCATTCAAAAAATTTCATCCCAGCCCAAAAATCATTTCATACGTAAATGTTAAATTCTGGATCAGTTTTTAAGGTATTACTACTAGACCTGATCATCTTGAATTGAATGCCCATATCTCATGAACAAAACACTGTGAGCATTACCAAAAGATGCTAGACAAAATAACCTACTACAGACCAAGTCTAAAGAGTCCTTTCATGCAAAATCTTGATGGTTGAATAACCTTCAGCCAACTAAAACGGCTGAGATTGTAATGTGTTAGCGATGAAGTTGGGTTAAGACAAAATTGGTCGGTTAAGACATTTTTGCTTATGCTGAAGTGCAGGGTACATCATTACTGGTGGCTTCACTGCATTCAGGGGGTAGATTGGGTCTAACTGGAGATGGAGTTGGCTTCACCATAGGAGGAGGAGGTTTACATGGCCTGCTTGGATGGACTTCCTTGACTTTTTCTGGAGGAATATCAAACTGCAATACCACAAAAGAAACGTCTTCTGATACAGTGAAGAATTTTTAATCTCTGAAAAAATCTTCAGCAATATAATGCATTCACCAGAAAAACCAAATCAGAAATCAGGAATAGCAGGAAGTTGTTGTCTGGAAATCATGGCTTTTATATATAACAGCATTTGAGAACCTAACTACTGTTAGGTTGTTAACTTTTCTTGGCATGAAGCAACCGGTATTCTTTCACAACAAACTCCTTGAATTTTATAAAGCTCAATTTATTTGCAATAAATTCTAAGCTATTTCCTTCTTAGTCTTGTTAATTATGTTCATTGTTTAAACCCTTATTCGAGCATTTTTAGGTTAGAAGTTGTTTCTGAATAGCACCTCTGGGGTTCTTCTCAAAACAGTTCTTAAACAAAGTTTTCACATGTGAGATTACTCCAGAAAAGCATAACCCAAAAAGTGTAGACATTTGATTAGACAACTAAGCATAAGCTTCAAATTTCAGCTTCATAAACACCAACTAACCTTGTAACCACAGCCGGATACGCAAGCATGAAAACATTCCTGCATAGTCAAAATGAAAGAGATAATAGATTAACCACTTAACTAATGGAATGCTCAAAAGGGACTGATTTTTCTTCTATATATGCAACGCCAATGGAAAACCACAAACAGATCATTCTTCTGAAGCATCTATGACCATATAACATGATAAAAAAAGGCAAATATGCATTGTAAGGGTTATTAAACAGCCAAAACCTCATCTGTTACGGTGAATGATATCTATCCATTTTCAAAACAAAATTTAAGCCTTTTGGAAACTAATGTCACAACTACAACTACATTGTAGTCTTAGAATTATGAAAAATTGGACACAAGTCCAATCAGACAACACACCATAAAGATTAATGCTTATTCTAACATATATATATATATATATAATTGTATAGGAAGATTAGTTTATTTTAGTAATTAACTTAGATTGATCAGGTAATCTAAAATTGTATATACATGTCCATGTGTGTTGTCTTCTGTGAAAAAGAACATACTACATAAGTTTCCCATGTTTCTTCTTCCATTGCAATTCAATAGCAGTATCAGAAAAACAAGAATATCATAAACAACATTGATGGCTTGAATCTGCATTATATTATACCCTAAAGGGGAATTAATTTTGAGAACCAAGAGTTTGCAAACAAAAAAGAAATAGAAAACCTCTGAATAGCTGGCAGCACCAGGAGAACGGTCAATGTAAGCACTCCACTGTCGATCCTTTAGAACTGGATCTTTATAGCAAATCTCTTCACATTCCCCCATGCCTAAATGATAATAATTTGATCTGTAAATCCCAAAGTTGATTGCAACTGACACATTTATATTAAATAAGTGTTTAGAACTTATAGATATCAATACAAATGACCATATAAAGGACTCCTGTGAACAAATTTCATGTCTTTAAATGTGACTATTTTCTTAACCAAAAAGAAAAAGAAAAAGTTCTGCCAAGGGAGAAGAGACTCTCTCATTCATTATGCCTTTTTTTTACTTACAACATCAAGGAAGAGCAGATTTTACACTCCGCGTTCCAACTTGGTACATTTACACATTGCTAAAGCACATTAGCAATTATATTTTGGAGTTTGAAAACATCATGTATATTCCTAGGTGCAAAAGTTCACTCTATATTTAGAAACAACAATTAAACTTAACCTTTTCATTAAATAATCATTGGCAGAAATAACAAATGACAACAAGCAGTTAAAGATCATCCTCATAAGTTACAGAAAACAAAGGAGATGAAATTATCAGATTATGACTTACACTCCTCCCATGTGTCACCATCTGAGTCACAACCCTTTTTGCAAAATACTCTCCCTGCATAAATCCAACCAACAGTTAATACCAGTGGCAGACCATACGAGCCATTAAGAAACTATCATAAATCCAACCAACAGTTAATACCAGTGGCAGAACATACGAGCCATTAAGAAACTATCTTACCAAAAATACATAATTTGAAACTGAGTTACCAAATACATACATGATTTTATCAAAAGATGTGCAATTCATTAACAGTTTCATCTTGCTTCATGAACGGCATATTGTACTAAGAAAGAACTTTTACCCTTCTAACCACCAGTCATGAAATTGAAGACAAATTTCACATAATTTCTGCTAAGTTTATTATGGGGGAAAGTGAGATGGTCTCAGCAAAACATTCACAGCTATTGTATCCAGTTTTTGACATCGGGATTTGGCACATGCCTCAACAGACAATTCTATTCAACGAAATAAAATATGGAAACAAAACAATATATTGATATCTATAAGATGTATAAGATTAAGAAAAGAAATCTTAATGTTCAACTTACCTTTTTGCATACCTATAATACTTTCATAATTTCCAAGCAAAAAAAAATTAAGAAAAGGGACTATTTGACACTAATTCAAAGAAAGAAATAAGAGGGGGGGGGGTGATCAAGAGGGGAAGAAAAGGGGGAAGAAAAAAATACATCCTTATAACAGCTAAATTCTTCCAGATAATCAATCCAAGAAACAGGAAATTAAACTTCTATATGAATTAACAAAATCACATGCCACATTAAGCATCGGTATGCGCAAAAATTGACAGTTTTTTGCAAAACCATGAATAACTGATGGAAAAGGAAAGCAGAATTACATGGAATTTGCATGAGAGCTGCGTATTTGAGAGTGCATTGATTGTTGCAAGGGGGTGTCCACTGCTGTGGAATCATTTTCCCCTTTGTTTTTTTCTTTTGAAATTTTTTTCTTCTGAGCGAACGTTACAGGAAAGTATGGAAAGGAAAAAATGGGAAAGACAAGAGGGCTGGGGCCAGAGGGAGTCCTTGGGTCTGGGGGCGACGGCGATGAGGATGGGGTCGGGAAGGAAGTAGTGGAAGAGAAAGATGACGAGGACTTTATGGTCATTATATGTTGAATTAGGAGTTTGCACGGGCCGTTATATGGGGCCCATATTGAAAGTTACATATTTTGCCTTATTAGAAGCATTTAAGGCCCACTTTCAGAAAGTCACTCGATGGGAAAGGAATATTGACAGTAGCAGTGGAGAAAATTTTTAAAAAATAAATTCTTTTTCATGAGCTGACAGCGAAATGCGGGAAGAATATTCATGGAAGATAAATAAAGCTATCGACGTCTAAAATTTGATTACTTAATGCGTATCCCAATTCGAATCGAATTTGTCAACCTTCGACAATATTGAACCAATCAATCAAAATTTATCTAAGCTGATTTGTGAGTATGAGACGTGATTTATCTAAAATATATATTTAATAGTAATTAAGGAGTTTCATATCAATTTAAGAATTTGATTTGATAAAAACATGAAATTTCTATTTCATCTTAAATTGATTTTTGTAGGACATCTGGTCTACAAATCAATTTTTTTGGATTGGATAGTAAATCGTCCTATGATCGGATCAGTTGATGGGTAAAATCTAAAGTTATAAAAATGGACATATTTATGTCAGATTGATTTAAACTAACTATTTGATTTTGTAAAAATAAATTTTTTTAAAAAAATTGAATAAATTGAAAATTATAGATTCTTAATTGAAAATTTAAATAAATATTTCCCTCCGATTTTCTTAATTTTATAAATAACTCGATTTTCTTATCTGATTCATTAATTCCCAGGTAACCAAGCACATATATTCTTCAATCTTCACCAATCACCGATTCGTGGAATCTATACTTGAGATTATATTTTTCTTTCATCTCAGATACCATATTAAATTATTTGAACATTAACAAAAAAAATATTTGTTAAAAAAGAAGAAATAAGAATTTCACTAATAAACTATATTGTTTTACATTATAAAAAAGAAGAATATATAAATAAAATAACCTAAGCAAATAATAATATAAAAGACTTTCGTTTCAAAATATTTGTCACTTAAGATCGATCAAATCCTCAATTTAAGTGACTTTGTTATCAAATCAAGGAGGAATCATATTCATTTAATACATCATTGAATTCTAAATCAAAATCTTAAATTTCTTAAAACTAATAACAATCAAATTTTCTTACAAAAAAAAATCTTATTTAAAGCCTTTCTCACCCTTCTATAATATAAACCATTAAAAAACTTCTATAAAATAATCCAATATAATAAATAAATAATTTAGATTCATTCACTATCATCTATATTTTCAAATTGATTTATTCTAATGAAAATATTAAATTTTATTAAAAATTTTATTTAATTCTGATACAAAAAAAAATCTCTATAAAAAAAGAGTTTTATAAATAAAAAACTTCGTTAATTGAATTTAATACAATGTATAAATAGTTACACATATAATTTCTTAAATATGAATGCTAGACTTTATTGATTGAAAATTATTAAACAAAGGCATAACACAAAAGCTCACATCATTCTCTTTCACGTTTTAAAAATAAAAATTTTAAATATTAATAAAAAGATAAATCGCAAATACTGCATTTTGAGGGGACTTTAGATCTAGTTATCAATTATTTCCAAGTCCAAAGAAGCCTAAGAAGATTTCCTTATGTATGGTTCATTTTTTAAAATAATTTAGTCCTTTGATTCTTACTTCCAACTATACACATCTCTCAATTTATATATTTCTTGTTCCTTATAATTAGGATGATAAAACTCTTTGAGTTAGAGTTCAATCTTATTTTATAAAATCCATGTCTGTTCTAAATTTGACCACATGCATGTGCTATTTAGAAAAGTATGATATAAATATAGGTCTCCACCCTATAAATAAAACATGTGATTTATACGAAATTAAGTAAACAAGAATAAAATTAAAAATTATTATTATTATTTTATAAATTCTATCAAAAAGCACATGTATCTTTTGAGTAATTATTATAACGTGACTTAATATAAGTCACAAAATTTATATGAGACGTAGATCCAAATTTATATTAGAATTTTACATGTTATCTTGAGTTGTGGAAAAGCCAGATTTTGAAACCATCCAACTACAACTTGTGCCTTGGTGATGTAGCTTTCAAACCATGTTCTAGGTTCCGAAAGATTTAAAGTGAATCTTTCGGGCACCTTCGAGTAGTTGTACTACTAAACTCCATTCTTTCACGAGTAAGATTTTTTTTTTTTTTTTTTTTTTTTTTTTTTTTTTTTTTTGCGGTGGCGGAAGGGGTGGTACAAATTAAAATTTTCCATTTTATAATTGCTTTCTTTTCAAATTTGAAGGAGAATAATTATATACATATATACATATTTATTCTCCCATATGTGGGAGAGTGCGCTCACACATTTATATTTTTTGTATAGTTGAATTGTGACTACATGATCCATAATCAGGTCTACAATAAAAAAATGATTAAAAATTAGATGGAATACTTAAATTTTTTTAAATTTATTTTAAGTTTTAAAATCTGATTAAGTACTTTTGTAGATTACTTTATCTTTTTAAGATTTTAATTTATAAAATACAACTAAATTTTAAAAAAATCATTTTAAAAAATGAATTAAGTATTCTATTTAATTTTTAAAAGTTATCCGCTATAATTAAACAACTATTATATGAGTGTGTAAACCCAAGTAGTACCTGAATGGAAATATGTATTATTTTTGCATGCATAGGTCTAACAATTTCGAAACCGTCTATGCCATGGGTTTAACATGGATTTGGTTATTTTCGATCTAACCAGCGTTTAGTAGATTTTTAATAGAAAGTTGCATTTAATAGTACAATAATTATGTTACATAATTTGTAAATTAAAATTTGAATTTGTTTATATTTATCAATAAAACCTACACCTAAGAAGATATATGATTTTTCTAACAATCATATGAAACAATTCACGTTATTTGTTAATATCATTTAACAATATTTACATATTTGTTTAAGTGAATTTTTAATAAATCATCTAGATGTATGTATATGAAGATGTAAGAAAAAGTGTCCTGCAAAAGAAAAATAAAATAAAAAATCCTTAATTTTTTTTTTATTTTTCGTTCATTTGGATTATATTAGATTAATATTAATTTTAAAATAAACATGCATATACTTTTTACTTTTTCCTTTTTGTAAATTTTTTATTTTTTACAAACGGTGTACTGTTTAGATTTTTATATATCTAAATTATACCGAATCAAATTCACAACTTATATTATAAAGGTTTCACTTTCAAATCATACGATAATATCCTTGAGTGCAATATGTATATATTAAAAATATACTTTATTTTTCAAAAAGTTTTCATAAACTCAAATATATACTAATATGGGAAAACTTATCCACGATTCAATAAATATTGATTTTGCAATAACTAGTATTCCATATGATTTAAACTCATGACTTTCAGTTAACTATGCATGTGACTACTTTATTAATTGAGTAAATTAATCTGATAACTTAATTCATCTTATTTATTTATAGGAAAATTAAACAAAAAAGTTATATTTAATTCTATTGGGTCTGAATTAGAAAAGTCATGTGACACTGACAGTGACAGGGCAACAAACGCGCGAGAGGCAAAGGGCCGGGGGCAGTACGTGGCGGACTCAAAAAGAATTCTATGTTGCGGATTTAAAATGGATGGAAACCCAATTTAGAAAAAATAAAATAAAATAATAATAAAAAAGTATATACTGTACCCGGTCAATTGATGTGGTGGGTATAATATTCACGATTAAATGAATATTCAGGAATCTTTACAAGAGAATCTAAATAAAGATTTGGGATTGGGACAGAGGCAGTGCGGTTGGATACGATTCCCAATGAGCTGGCGAATAAAAATATAACAACTGGCAGTGGCTTTTTGTTTGGCGGCCTATGTCCCAGCCCCAAACAATTATGTTGATTTAGATAGTTCAGGAATCTGGTAGACATTTCTGACTTAAGAATTTTACCCAAATTATTATTAAAATTAGCTTACGTTAAAAAAAAAAAAAAGCAGTCTAAATTTGTCAAAATGCCATCCTACAATATATTATTATTATTATTAAGTGTATTTAACTTAAGTTTTCATTAAACATACTTTATCTAGTTATAAAAAAATTTGACAGTTTAAAGGGATTTATTTATACTGTGAACTAGTGGAAGATATTATCTTAAAAATAGAGATTAAGTTAATGGAAAACAATAATCTTTTCAACATATATGTACAAAATTAAAATAGAATAGTGATATTTTCTGAAAATTAAATATACTATTTATAATAAGTTTTATATGTTAATAAAAAATAATTTATCAAGAGACAAGCAAAAAGAGATATGTAAATATAAATATAAAGATCTCACTAAGATAAGAAAAATAAAAGAATTGAAAAAAAAAATCTTAATAACATTGGAATCTCCTATTATAAATTTTATATTAGAGCATATATCAAATTTACATGTGAAATAGGAGATCTTGAACCGTCACAACATTCTTATACCATTTCTCTCGATCTCAGGCTCATTTCCCTTTTAGAAGAAACAATCCAAAATCAAAAATTTGTGTAGTCACATTTGTTTATCCTCCAATTTCATTAATTAATCCAAGGACATCCTCTCAGGCACATTGTCACCGCAAGTATTTCTAAATGATTTGACTGATCAATCAATCTCACGCCGGTTAGGATTTCTTCACCTTCATTACCTCAGAAATTGTCTTCTTTTGAAAAGCTCAACCCATTTGTGACCCGTAGTGTGTGTCTGCATAGATATCCACAAAGCAACGAAAGCAAATTGCAAGTTGTATATAAATGTATCACGGACAGATCTCTCTTTTTCAAAAAAATTAAATTTTTTTTTAATTTAAAAACCCACCTATTTAAGTGGGAAAAAGAGCAATTCAAGTCCAAACAAACTTTTCCAGGCTGTGGAAGAGGGTGGAAAAGAAGAGCAGAGAAATGGCTTCAGCAAAATGGAGGTTTCTTGGTTTGCTGCAAATTTTTGCTGTTGCTGTTGCTGCTTTCCTACTGAATCTTATATTCAAGGTTTAATTTTTTCTTCAATGATTTTATTTTTTCATGCGGGCCTGTTATGGCAATTATATTTTGCATAAACCCATAAAAAAATTTTTTTTCTTCTTGTCAAAGGCATATATATAAGCAGAGAGTTAAACAAAGAGGAATTGGGGGGAGGATATCTCTTTGTGCATGTATTTGCATGTAGTGCTATTCTCTTTGTGAATCTATTGATTACAAGCAAAGTAGTATTGGGCTCCCTTTGGTTGGACTCAGAAGGGTTTTCTGTCTCAAATTATGTTTCGGTCTTTTGAGTTTTTAAGGATACTGTCATCATTTTGCAACATGTTTGTTATGGTTGTTTTGAATGGTAAACATTTATTTATTTTGAAAACTTTTCCTATTAATAAAATTAGAATCTGATGAACATGGTAGAGAATTTCATGCAATCATCATTTTGTGGAGGGAGAGATAATCTGAAAATTGATTTAGAAAAAAAGGTTCTTTGATTTGGATTGGCCAGGAATTACCTAATCCATATGATGGAATCCTACTTGGATCATTCAGGTAGCCATATAGTCCTACAGATAGATGGTCTGTTTCTCTTTTTTGTTTGGTTTAACTGTTAAATTGTGATGGGTCGTTTTGGAGCTTGTAACAAAGGCATGGTTTTTGAATCATAATAGCAATTAATTTATTGAAAAAAATTATGATCTTATGCAGTTAAATGACTTGTCTAAAGTCTTTTACCATCCTGAATGGTCCTGTATATGCATCTTAGAAATTCTTGTTTGGAAGATGATAGATATCATACTACCTTGGTTTAATAGCAGATCATAAGTGATGTGAGTGTCCTAATATCGTTGTTAATTTTATTACATTACTTTCGATGAACTTATAAAAGTATTCTATTATACAGCCTTCTGCAGGCAAATGCAGCCTTTTCCCTCACAGCCACTATTGGATAGCCAGCCAATATATTGTAACTCCTGGAGGAATCATCTCTGGTGCAGGTTTGTTCAAAATGGTTCCAAGTTTCAAAACTTTTTGCAGATACATTTTCAATTTTCTTATCTTATTGTTGTAAAAGACTAGATAAATCTTTGTTGAAATGGAAAAGGACACAGATCCATAGAAATTCTTGAAACATCTCAAGTAATTGTGTGTGATAGTCAGATACTGTCAAATGGTTCCCATGTATTCCAAATAAGCAAGTGAAGACTTCATGATTTAAATTTTATTAAACAGGACACATCTCTCCTTTTCTATTATTCCAATGAGAACAAATAGGTTGTGTTTTTTTTAATTATTTGATGGTAAAAGTTATTTTTTCTTCAATTATCAGTTGAAATTAAGGGAGGCAAAATTGTTTCTGTGGTTGAAAAAGATGTTCGACAAGGAAATGTTTGGAGTGAGCAAGTTATTGACTATTGGAATGCAGTTGTCATGCCTGGTCTGATTGATGTGTAAGATTGGAGCTGTCTTAGTCCTATTTTACACTTTTTGTTTACCAGCTTTCTGAAAAGAAGGTTTTGTGTATGAGGAATGGGTGCTACTTCTGACTTATTAAAATGATAATTTTGGAGCTGCCAAGGCAATGATTTAGAACTTGATGCATTCATGGCAGGCATTCACACCTCGATGATCCTGGAAAAGAAGAATGGGAGGGGTTTCCTTCAGGAACAAAGGCAGCTGCTGCAGGTATTTACATTCTACTGTTTTAAAAGGAATTTATGTTGTGACAGTACTATATTCTATAAATATAGTACTAGCTATAGCCTACACTTTTGGTGAAAGACAGTGAATGCTTTATGATTTTATCCTAGGGTCTTCTTTTAGTACTTAGTTTATTCAGTCCTGGATCATGTTTATTTATGTTCTGTGGAAAGTTTGAGTACTTGTGACCGCATTCTCATTTTACTAATATTAGTGGCTGTAATGAGCAATGTTCTTCACTCGTGTTTTTGGCAGGTGGGCTTACAACGTTGATTGACATGCCTCTCAATAGCGTACCATCAACTGTTTCCAGAGAAACTCTAATGCTAAAGGTATGAATAACTCACTGTACTAGTTAATTTGGATTATGTCAAGCTTCTTGGTTATTTCTAGAATTTTCCCTATAATGCAAATTACTAGCTTGACTGGTTCACTATGTTGTAATCGTCATTGCATTCTAAAAAATAGTAGTCTGGTTGGTGAAAAGTGAAGCAGGACATACCTCATTACAGTTGGGAAAGGATTTCTTAATCTTTCTCTAAATAACTGTATTTTGGTTTAGAATTTCTTTTTCCTAAGATGTTCTTCTCAATGATAGGTCAATGCTGCTGCTGGGAGGACATACGTTGACGTTGGTATGCTCTTAAAGTTGAATCCATACCTTCACATAACAAGGCTTTGGTGATTGGTCACTAACACTTCTGTTACAGGTTTCTGGGGAGGTCTGGTTCCAGAAAATGCCATGAATACCAGTATTCTGGAGGATCTCCTGGAGGCTGGAGCTCTTGGTTTGAAGGTATTTATTCAGGAAGTCACAATCCTTATCCATCCTCTAGTCTATTCTACCCAGATGCGATTTTGCAAAACTTATGTGCTAATCTTGTTCACAAGCTATGAAATTGTGCAGCTAGAATTGTTAAGCATTTTCAAAAGTTTTAGTTATTTGAACATCTGTCTCTGTTACTTAATTGGACAACATTGTTTAGCCGGATAATCATTCCCCATATGGATTTATTTCTTCTAGTCTTCATTAATGTCAATTTTGAATTATTGGTTTAACATACATGATTTGTTGCTTGCCTTTTTCTTTTTATGTAGTCATTCATGTGTCCTTCAGGAATCAACGACTTTCCCATGACAAATATAACCCATATTAAGGTATTCAGATTGCCCGCGCATCATTGCTACCTGTTTTTATTCTTTAGATGTTCATCTTCGCAAGTACATTTTGCAGTATAAATATGTAATTATGAAGATTTTTCTCTTCTTGTTTCTTTTTTTTTTCCTTAATGCTGCTGGATCAATATTCTTTTCCTCCGTTTACAGAAATATCTAACTTTACTAGACAATATCTATTGCTGTTAAAGGAAGGACTCACCAAGCTGGCGAAGTACCGAAGGCCTTTACTTGTACATGCAGAAATCCAACAAGAGCAGGAGGACATGGAACTGCAAGATGGCGTGAACGATGCTAGATCATATAATGTGTATCTCAAGACTAGGCCTGCTTCTTGGTAAGGATCAAGAAAATTAAAATATATGGATCCTACAAGGTGGCAATTACTCTCTTAAATCAAGCCAAAGAAAGAACTTCTTCCAAGGCATTTTATTTATACATTTCTATCTACTGTCAATGTAACTTGAAAAGCTCTGACATTCAATTGTGTCTCTTAGATATATAATGGTTAATATAAATGTTGAGTTTTGAGTTCTTAGATATATAAGTGTGAAATGATCATTTTGAGTTCTTAAATTTCTTAGATAATGTTGAGTTTCTCTTGAAACTTCCTTGTTTAATTAGGGAAGAAGCTGCAATCAAAGAACTCTTAACTGTTTCAAAGGATACAAGAAATGGAGGTTCAGCAGAAGGGGCTCATCTTCACATTGTTCATCTGTCAGATTCAAGATCTTCGCTAAACCTCATTAAGGTGCAATTTGACCTTCTCTTTAGTTCCTCACAGAAACCAGGCACAATGGTTCACATTTCAAATTTATTTCTAAAATTTCTTGAGCAGTAAAATCATTATTACATAAGCTCATTCAAACATGCTGTTCCCCTAGGAAAGGACACAATGAATGCAATAATAGAATGCATGTTAAAATGTAAATATGTTCGCACACCAGACCTTTACCCCCACACCAGGTATCACTCCAAGACAGAGGTCATGGAATATCTCTGTGACCTCCTTTTCAACAACAACAAAAAAAACAAAAATGTGTTATTCTGTTTTCAGTTCTTTCAGTTTTGAGTATACTATCTTTCTTCTCTAGTTCCATCTGGCTTTGAGAATCTAATTGCATTGATTTTTCTCAATTATTTTTCATTTTCTAGGAAGCAAAGCAAAGTGGTCACAGTGTGACTGTTGAAACTTGCCCGCACTATCTTGCCTTTTCAGCAGAAGAGATTCCAGATGGAGACACTCGATTTAAATGTGCTCCGCCTATCAGGGATGCAGAAAACAAAGAAAAATTATGGGAAGCTTTGATGGTAGTTTCCAGGCAGAAACTGTTATAACTTTTTATTTGAGGTGATGGTGGTGTTGGGGGGGGGGGGTTACGTTTAATCACACACTTTAGTTAACTATGATTCTGATTGTATCTCAGGCTGGACATATTGACATATTAAGCTCAGATCATTCACCATCAGAACCAGAACTCAAACTTTTCAACGAGGGTGATTTTCTTAGGGCATGGGGTGGCATATCATCTTTGCAGGTTAGTGAGGACTCCCAAGTTCCATGTTATGTTAATTGAAAGGAAGGCTACTGAATGGAGTTATCATTTACAAATCAGATGCCTTGCATAATCATCCAATCTAGTCTTGTAAAATTGCCATCGTTAGAGTATCCACATTCTTCTGAAAGAGTAAATCTATATCAACCCTTCCAATGAGAAATTTTATTTACAGAAGAATAGACTATAATGCCTCCATATTGGAAGGTAATTATCTTACCATAATCTTAGAACGAGGACATACTTGTGCCATTGTATGAACTATCGATAGTCAGGCACTGCACTGGTAGATAATAGATCTGCCCTGCAATGTTTTCTATATTCCTTTGAAGTAAAACTTAGTTAGAAGTGTTCTAATTCAATTTTCCACATGTTTTGCCTGACTGCTTCGTTTTGAGTCTCTTTGCAGTTTGTCCTACCTGTGACATGGTCACATGGCCGTAAATATGGAATTACTTTGGAGCAATTAGCTTTATGGTGGAGTGAAAAGCCTGCCAAACTTGCTGGCTTAACATCAAAGGTAACTACCTAATCAGTTGGATAACCGTTTTGTATTAAATTAAACCAATTCCAAAGATAATTTCTTCTGTTGTAAGTCCTAACTCTGGTGCATTCCGAAAATTTGCTCAAACTGGTCCAGCAAAATGGCTCACAACTAACCGTGAAACATTAGACTACAATGTCTTTCATTCAACTGCTAATATGGTTCCTGCATTTCTTCAGGGCACAATTGAAGTTGGCAAACAAGCAGATTTTGTGGTGTGGGATCCTGAGGCAGAGTTTGATCTTGACGAAAATTATCCCATATACCATAAACATCCTGTATGATTACCTCTGTCAACTACCCAGTTCCAATTCTTAATCAAAGCTGATTCATTTTATGTCAAGAAGGCACAGCTGAACTAAATGAGTTCTTCTGTGATTGAATTTCTGTCTTCATGAAGGAAACATAGATCTAACTATGCAGACAAAATACCTTCTTTCATGAATGTGATTATTTGAACATTTCGATTCTTTATTATGCAGAACACCTCAGCTTATATTGGATCCAGACTATCAGGAGAAGTTTTGGCAACAATTGTGAGAGGAAATCTTATTTATGGGAAAGGAAAACATGCTCAGTTTTCTTGTGGTCACGCAATCCTCCACTGATGATGCAGATCTTGGGTACTTCCTCATGCTTCTATAACTTTTTTTTTTCCTCTCTTATTGTACATTTTTCTAACTGTTTTCATCTCTCATCACATAGGCCGGCTCAAGACGGTCTCCTTTTGTACAGGAATAGCCATGTCCAGGAAGAGGGGCTGGCAGAAGTGGAACCAGCAGCTGTCTCTTCCATCCAAGAAATTGAAAGCATATAATTCAATTGTTAGATTGATCTTTAGAAACCCAGAAAAAAACTTTCTCCTGAGGAGATTATCCATTGGACTGGTCAATTGTTCTGTTCTATTCTTGCATTGTCACCTGATCTTGCAATTGTGAATAATGTATGCCTTGAAACTTTCGATTCTATCAGACTATATTGTTTGTGTCAATCCCTCAAAATTGCAGTGTACATCATGATGTCAAAGTTTCCATTTCAATTAATATATGGGGGAAGATGAAAATAATTATTTTTCATTGAAAATTAAAGTGAAAAAGAGGAGATGTAAATGTATATCGATATAATAAAAATCTCTTTTAAATAGATTAAAAAATAGTAATAAGAAATATACATTTATATTTTATCTAAAATATGTCTTATCTTAGTAACATAATAATTGTATTTCTACCTAATAAATGGAAGATTATGGATAATATTAGGGGAGAGAAAAAAAAAAAAAACGTAGAGGGACGGACGGAGTATACAAACACTAACCTCCTTTCCTCTTAAGTCCAAAATCTCATGAAATTCGGACTGGTTCTTCAATGATACTC
The DNA here is from genome assembly GCA_035221335.1 of Echites panduratus. Taxonomy (NCBI): domain Eukaryota; kingdom Viridiplantae; phylum Streptophyta; class Magnoliopsida; order Gentianales; family Apocynaceae; genus Echites; species Echites panduratus. The sequence continues at coordinate 7,455,503 of JAWZTD010000001.1, read as the reverse complement.
TGCAACATCCTCATCAGCCACACTGGACCACCACGTCACCTTATCTTCTCCCTTCACCGGCCCAAATCCACCCGACGCTACTTCATCTCCCAAGCGTCCGACTCAACTCACAGAGTCAAACTAGCCGAGTCTCTCCAATCGGAGACGCTTAAAATCCTTGAATGGCCTAGTGTATGTTCTCAGCTTGCGGCCTTTACCTCCACTTCCATGGGCATGGAAGCGGCACGGTCTGCCCGGATTCCGTTGGGTCAAAGTATGGAGGAGAGCCGGAGGCTCCTTGCCCAAACATCAGCAGCCTTGGCTCTCCCTATGCCGTTGGATTTTTCAGGCATTGAAGATATTTCCGCCATTGTTGATTCTGCGGTGGCTGGAATAATGCTGTCGATTGCAGAGCTCTGTTCGGTGAAACGCACTCTTCAATCTGCGAGACATTTGATTGAACAATTACATGAATTGTCAATGGACAAAAGTTCAACTGGAAGGTGTGTATCTTAAAATAGTTTTTAACGTAGAGTTTCTAGTTTGAACAAGTACAAGTTCCTTGCTAAATGATAGCTCAGTGAAATGAACCATTTCTGGCTCTGTGTTTGAGAGAAGTGATCATCATTTTTGGTAAACATGAAAAGTATGAGATTCAAGTCTTTGCATTTTCATGTACTCATGGATATCATGCGGAAATGTGTTGAATGTGGATACACGTTTCTGTTTTATCTCTGTCTCTGAACTAGTTTCTATTCTTTATTTACAGTTTGACAATTTTGGGTATCATTTTGGCATGAATCATGAAGTATCTGTGAAATTGTTGCTGAAGAATGTCTGAAACTGGAATGCAAATGGTAGCTATAGTTATTCATCATTCCTTGGCTTATAAACTCTGTAAAGCTGCTGTATAATATGTCCAAGAGAGAAAGGGTGAATTTATTGGGTTCCATGTGTCTTTACTGTATTCAAACAGGTTTTCTCCTCTGCTTGAGATTTTCCGGACTAGCTGTTTTCTAATGGAGTTGGAGGAAAAGATAGAATTTTGCTTAGACTGTAAATTCTCAGTAGTTCTTGATAGAGCTAGTGAAGAGTTGGAGCTCATTAGGTCAGAAAGGAAAAGGAATATGGAAAATCTGGAATCATTGTTGAAACAAGAAGCAACCAGGATTTTTCAGGATGGTGGGAGTGACAGGCTATTAGTTACTAAGCGTCGATCAAGAATGTGTATTTCTGTCAGGACAACTCATAGATCACTGCTTCCTGATGGGGTAGTTTTGGATGTTAGCAGCTCTGGAGCTACATATTTTATGGAGCCTAAAGAGGCAATTGACCTGAACAATGAGGAAGTTAGGTTATCAGATTCTGAGAAGGTTGAAGAACGAGCTATTTTGAGCTTGCTTACATCAGACGTTGTCCAATCTAGTACAGAGATAAAAAAGTTATTGGACAGAATACGGGATTTAGATCTTTCATCTGCAAGAGCTGCACATGCCCAGTGGTCGAGTGGGGTTTGTCCAATTTTTACGTCAGAGAACTTTGAGGGTTCTGGGTCAAATTCGTTACTAGTAGATATTGAGGGCATACAACACCCTTTGCTCCTTGCGTCCTCTTTGGGAAAATTGCCTGACCTTACAAGACCTAAAACGGGAGGTTCTGTTACACCATATAAAGGAAATGACATTGCAAACTCAATAGATCCTCCTGTACCTATTGATTTCAAGATTGGTAATGGTGTCAAAGTGGTTGTAATTTCAGGACCCAACACAGGAGGCAAAACTGCATCCATGAAAACTTTAGGACTATCTGCTATTATGATGAAAGCAGGCCTGTTTTTACCTACACAAAACCATCCACAGCTTCCCTGGTTTGATTTCATTCTAGCAGATATTGGAGATCAACAGGTAGATGATTCTTACAAACTAATCTTGACATTTTCTATAATTTAGTTTGTTAAAATGTTAACTTAATATTAACTCCAAACTCATCTTAAATTGAAGTCTCTCGAACAAAATCTTTCTACGTTCAGCGGACACATTTCAAGACTTCATAATATTCTACAAGTGGCCTCTGAAAAATCTCTTGTTCTTGTCGATGAAATTGGTAGTGGGACTGATCCATCTGAAGGTATGGCGCTGTCTGCCAGCATTTTGCAGTATATCAAGGATAGGGTCAACTTAGCTGTTGTTACGACTCACTATGCTGATTTGACTAGACTGAAAGAAAGAGATAATAGGTTTGAGAATGCAGCAGTCGAGTTTTCAATGGAAACTTTGCAGCCAACCTATCGGATGCTGTGGGGAAGCATGGGAGAATCAAATGCCTTAAGTATTGCCAAAATGATTGGTGTTGATGAAAAAATAATTGCACGCGCCCACTCATGGGTTAACAAATTGACACCAGAAAAGATGCAAATGAGGAGAAGTCTGCTATACCAGTCATTGATGGAAGAACGAAACAAGTTAGAAAGTCAAGCAAAAAGAGCTGCATCTCTTCACTCAGATGTGATGAATATTTATTCTGAGGTATAAATTTAAGTTGCTATAGAGGAATGTGTTTTTTTTCCTCAAAAGGTTTTTCATAAAAGTTGGTCAACTTTTAATAGCTGACTTGAAATAGTTGTTTAAGGTCAGTAGTTATTCTCCTTCATTGTGGAAATGATTCTAATTTCTGTGTTCTTTTCTTAGATAATCATTGTTTAGATTCATTTTTTTTCTGTAGTTAGAATGCTACTATCCAGAATCTTAGGTGAAACTGTTTTGCAATTCATCATAGGCTCTGCTAATAATACTTGTTGCTTCTCCTTTCGCTTTCATGGACCATAAGGTGCTTATATATTTGTGCAATGGATCTCTATCTGTTGGCAATTTGCAGCACTACAGTGAATCATTAGGTGTATATTTGCAACATACACATTACAATATATGCATTGGTTCATTGTAATATGATGTGTATGCTTTGCATAACATGTTTCTAGATTTGATAGTCTATATACCTTTTGAAAATTTATGCTGTAGTCTATGTATGGCAAATTATCTTTTTACTTGACTAGTCTTCTTTTTTAGTGTTTATCATGATTCATATTCTACCTTTTTCTCACCCCATGAAGATTAGAGACGAGGCAGCTGACCTCGATGCCCGTGAAGCAGCTCTGAAGGTGAAGGAAAGGCAGCAGATTCAACACAAGTTAAAGGCTGTAAAGATGCACATTGAGTCTATAGTGCAACAGTTTGAGAACCAACTCAGTACTGCTGATGTTGATGAATTTAGCTCACTTCTGAAGAAGGCTGAATCAGCAATTTCATCTATTGCTGAAGCTCATCAGAAAAGTAAAGATCTGTCGTTTAACCAAACAGGTAGTAGTTTCTACATTCCCCAGCATGGGGAGCAAGTTCGTGTAGACATATTAGGAAATAAGTTGGCCACAGTTGTGGAAGCACCTGGTGAGGATGACATGGTCCTTGTTCAATATGGAAAGATTAGAGTCAGTGTAAACATATGCAACATTAGGCCTCTCACAAATGGTGATAGTGGTGGTACAAGAGCTTTTGCTCCAATCTCCAAGAGACAGGTAACAGTTCAGACATTAGATATTTAGATTGTTTGTTTGTGTTTGTGATTGCGATAGACGCATGTATGTTATCATTTGTTTGCATAAATATGTTACTCATGAGATATATACTTTTAAACTTGGAGTGGCTTCATTCTGTAAATGGAAGATCAAGTCCATTATAGAAATATGATCTCATTCCTCAGCACCCTCTTCTATTTCTTTAAGTTGTTTTTGCCTCAACGTGATGATTCATAAATTCTCTTTTCTATTCAACTGATTAAGATAACAGTTGGTATACAAGACAGACTTCAGACATTTTAATCTACTATCATATGAAAATCCTGCTATCCTGATGTACTATTAGTTGTTTAAGCATGTTATGGTGAACTTCATCGAGAAGCATTTCGTTGATATACAGGGTAACCGGACAACGAATCTGAAGGGTCTTCGTAATGCTCTGGAAATGAGCAAAAGTGAGGAAGTTGCTCAAGGCCCTGTATTTCAGACAACAAAAAACACTGTTGATTTGCGAGGAATGCGAGTCGAAGAAGCAACTCAGTACCTTGAAATGGCCATCAATTCAAGAGAAGTAAATTCAGTTATCTTTATTATACATGGGATGGGCACTGGGGTGATTAAGGAGCGTGCCCTCCAAATACTAAAAGATCACCCCCGTGTCGCCAAGTTTGAGCAGGAAAGTCCTACCAATTATGGTTGTACACTTGCTTTTATCAAGTAAATAGACTTCGCGCCTATGTTTCATTATTATGACGAGATGGAATACCACAATTTCTTGTACAGTTTGATCACTTAATTTCAAAGTGCTGGGACCTCTTTGGCTATACGTATTTGCCTGAAAAATTGAATTTTCTTTGTCTTAAATTCAATTGGTTTGTTGTCTTTTGCATGGTTTAAATTCTTGATGAGGGGCTTATTTCCATTAATTTAAGTGGTCTATCTTTATTATATTTCCATTCAGCCAAGAAGTTGTTTGCATTTCACTGGAATTACATTGGGTCTGGGTCTCCATTTCGATATCCTTTGGCCCATGATGATGTTGGATTACATGTCATTTTATCTCTTTCTTGAACCGCGAGATTGGCTGAGCTCTCCAGACTGAGAATTGAGACAAAAGTTTGTTATGGCTGTATGTTCTTTTCCTTCGCCAAATTCAAAAGCCCATGCCCCAGACAACCACAGTAGTGCCACGTCTTCTCTGACTTGTCATTGCTGTCTGCTTCAGCTGCATGATATGTCTATATTATCAATTGGATAAGCATTCTCTTACTAATTCAACCATCAAAGATCTGCTAGAGAAGCCCGGAACCAGGGATCCAAGCGGCGTTTCTGGTCCTTTAAGATCAAGAATCAAGATGCTTGCGGTTTTTGAGCAGTCAATAGCCAAGGCACCGCAAGAGCTGAGCCTTTCTTCAGTTTTGGAGCGTCCAGCCTTCAAAACCAGGGAGGAAGTTGCTGGTTTGTACCATTCATGGATGGCAGAGTCAACACTTTATAGGCTCTCAAATGGGAACTTCATGGCTCTGTCTCATGAAAATGAAAGTCCTTCAAATCCAAGGTACTATAATATTTTACCCTTGTCATTTAATTGGAGATGAACTGTTTTCTGAGTCTTGCTTTTGGTATCCCCGATAATGGATCAGATCTATTGTTGTGATGGATGATATTTTCTGCATCTTTTCTGGGGTTTTGGATAATACAAGTGAACTGAGACGTTACTATGGCCTTCCAAGACAAGCTACAGAAGCCATGATTATTGTTGAGGCTTACAAGGTTCTGAGAGACCGTGCACCGTATCCTCCAGATCAAGTTGTCAAGGGAATTGAAGGGAAATTTGCTTTTGTTTTGTTTGATTCTAAAGCTTCCATTCTGTTTATCGCAAGGGTAAACTTGCTCCAATCACATCTCAAACTTCGAAGTTTCATTAAGTGCTTTGTTTCTCTACCTTGCAAATCACTTTTGTGCTTGCTCCACCTGCTGAATAAATAGTTGAGATCTTTCTTGTCTCTGTGTCAAATTTTTACTTTAAGAACAACAAAATTTTCAAGATTCGAGTGAAAATTTTTGTTCTTGTTAACAAGGGATGTGCAAACTTTCACTTTAGAATGAAATAGAGATTTGAAGTTTGTTCTGAACTGCTGTCAGGATCGCGATGGAACTGTGCAACTTCACTGGGGAACTGCTGCTGATGGCTCATTGATATGTTCAGATGACCCAAAACTCTTCTCAGCTGTCTGTGGAAACTGCTATACACCGTTTCCTCCAGGTCTGTAAGCCATCCCTTTCCCAAGTTCTTGGCTGCTCACTAGAGTTTTGTTTCAGAATTGCATTATTTTCAGGATGCATATTTATAAGCGGTACTGGAATTATAAGCTTTGATCATCCACTCCACAAGATTAGATCAAAGATTCGTGAAGATGATGAAGGAAAAGTGATGGCTGTTATATTTCAAGTGGACTTGTACACAAGACTCCCCAGCATCCCCCGTTCTGGCAGTGCAGCCAACTGGGCTGATGCCGCTATTGCTGATGATTAGTTTAGTTTAGATTTCTTTCTTGCTGACGAACATCATTACATTAGCATTATCTGTTTGTAATGGGATTTGACATTTTCTGTCGAATCTTTGTTTTCACTTATGAATGATCCTTACTGGTTCGAGTCATGTTTTCTGATTACAATCAATAAGGCACCGCTTTAATGGTCATGGCAAAAGAACAGTAGAGAGGAATTCTCATGTCTTCTTCTATTTCTCCATACCAAAAAATATTATTGCCTCCGACCCAATTGTGTTATAGCGGATTAAGGACTTTTAAATATAATTATGACACGTTAAAAATATCTCTCTTTTTTCTTTATAATAATTATAATTATTTTTTTTATAATAAATGAAATTAATATTAATAGAAGATAAAAATAAAAAAAATTATAATTATATCATAAAAATAAGTAATTATATTGTAAGATAAAAAAAAGGAAAAAAATGTAAAGAAAGGGAATACTAAAATGCTTCACGGATAAGTGATAACAATTATTTGCAATGTGCAATCCAAGGCCAAGAATAGCCCAACGCGTGACTATATTCATTTCTTTCTCCTGGGGGTCCCGAAAGTTTTAAGCAATTCAATTAAAAAGTAATATTATAAAATGTTAAGGAGATTTAATTGAAACTCTTCTATTGTTTTGTAATACATTATAATATTTTTGTTCAATTATAATAAAGTTAGGATTTCATTTTATTTTTCCTTAAAAATGGCAGTAAAATGCTCCATTTTCTATAATATTGAATTTTTAATTTTAATATTTTTGTGTATTAGTAGTTGAAGGCCTCTATATATAAAATAATTTTTAAAACATTAGAAATGTCATCTTTTAATAAATTCCATTCATTCTTAGAAAATAAAAATAAAGTATTTTCAGAAAGAAAAGAAAAGAGTTAAAAACAAACTGTTTTCAATGAATTACACATTTTATGATCCAAAAATAGAAAAAATCAATTAATTCATCCAATTTGTGCTGTCATTATTGTATTTCTCCTCTTGTAATAATTAAATTAGAGTTGAGATCTGTGGAATATTAATTTAAATGCATGAAAAAAAAAGAAAAAAAAAAGGTTCAAAGCGGAGAAGAAACAAAAAATGAAAGAAGGTTTACTAATAAAAAGAAAAAATAGGTTTTTTTTGGTTTTGTTGTTTGGGGGGGGGGGGGGGGGGGGGGGTTTT